>WJEZ01000673.1:0-24589 GCA_009869925.1 Thalassaphorura encarpata
GATTTTGCAATATTCCTAAATCTAAACCCGCCTTTCAAATTAACTTTAAAGTTTAAAAAGTAATTTGAGTGTTCTCAGCTGCTATAAATGTAAATCTAAGAAATCATGAAACCATATAACTTTATGTAAGGTTTTCTGAACATTTTTAACACAGAGCTTGGATCTAATTATGACTAGAATTTTAAAGACTCTTGACTTAGGCTAATGCATCTTGCCTTAAAAATATAATCAGTTAAACTTAAAACCTCTAGAACTAATGATAATTGGGATTTCCATTAATTTAAAAAAAACAGCTGCAATTTCACTAAATAAGCTAGAGTTTAAAACATGCTACTCCGTTCTTGTACAATCTTAGCTTGGAAAGCTTTTGAAAATTCGTATTAGCACCGAAAGTAATTTTCTACTTGAAAACTTGAACTCTCAAACTGTAGAACTTTCCTCCTTACATCTTTAAACAATTAGCACTTCAAATAAAGTGAATGTAGCATTTGTAGTAAGTATGGAGAGGAAGGAAATAAACATTTGAAATATGTTCTACTGCCAGAAAGCATTTTACTTAATTGCAAGGAGGACATAAAATTCGTCTCAGGTTAAAGCCTTGGCTTGGCTCACATCAGGAAAACTGGTCCAGCCAAACAAGCGCCAGACTGCAATCTACTTCTGATTGCAAAATACCAATAAGTCATCCATCACATCAGGAAAACTGGTCCAGCCAAACAAGCGCCAGACTGCAATCTACTTCTGATTGCAAAACACCAATAAGTCATCCCAAAAATACCAGGAGAAAATTACATTCCTTTGGCCAAGACGTTTAGTTCCTTACGTCTTATATTATATTCTTGGAGCCAGTTGGCGACTTGGATCGCAATCAGGGCAATGTAGCGGCAGTCCTAAATATATCCAGACTCCTACTTACTCCTTTCTTCCCTTCATTTTGAAACAAACGCTCCCGATATTCTCTCTTAAAACATTTTCTCCTTGTCTGTACTTGACTGAACGAAACCACACGTACAAAGTTCATATGTGGAGGAAGCTTCTGGAACCAGGGCAAGTAATTAAGCAACCCTAATTTATGGCACCCATTTTCACCCATAAAGCATTAAATTAGGAACGACACCCCGTGCCTTGCACGCTTTATTTACATATACAGGTCTTCCATTCGTGCATTTAATGTGTAAAATTTCTAGAACTATGCAATGGGGCCAAATTCTCACCGTTCACGCTTTATGCCAAAAGAAAAAGTAACTTTCACCTTAAGTGACATAGTGCAAGAGTCAGTATAAGCCAATAAGCCGAACACTTCATGCCACGGTTTACCTTTAAACTGTATGTCAACTTTAGCAAGCAAATCCACAACATTTACATTACCTACATGAACAATACGAACATTCTAATTGGGATATCCGGTTGCACTTGGTTGTCCAAATAATTGCTCGTGTAAATCCCGTATGTATATAAGCTATCAACTGACTTTCAATTCCACACTTTGGGTGCCTGATTCTGGGTAATCTAGTAGTTAATAATTTATTTGCATCCAAGGATTGAATTTCTCAAAGATTAGCCTAAACATCAATTTTCAGTTATTTGTTTAGCCACCGATAGCACATGTAATTGGTAATCGGATTCTCCCTTTAAAATTTGAGGATCCGGTAGGGCTTTAGTTTCAACCAGATTATTTTGCCGAGACTCCTGTGTGTGAGGTGCGAGGCTGCATAATTGCACCTAACCACTAGAATAGACTGAATTGTAATTCAAGACACTCAGAGTAAGGCGAGGAAAAAAAAGTAAGGCGGCTTATATTGTGTCCTCCCCCTTGAATATTTTTATTAATTGAAACTCCCAATCTCATCCTCAAACTCAAGTGACACGTAATCTTAAGATGAAGACTTTTCTATTACGTGGATGTTATTCCCAAAGGAGAATTTTACGAAACTACTCAGGAAGCTGAAGCTAAGCGCGGGGATGTAATGAGTTTCTTTCTTCCATGTGAGGTGTGCTTTTCCTTCCTTTTAATTAAAATTGGTGAAGAAGAAGGGAAGACGGTATTTTCCATTCGGAAGTGAAGAAAGAACAAATTAATGCCTTTGAACTTTGTCGTAAGGGAAGACACGGAGGATTTGTTTTCTTTCTGAGACTAACTCTTCCACCCTTTTGGATTTTCATGTTTGAACTTAGTCATTGCTTTTCCTGCCTTGCCTTGGCTGGCTAAGACATTACACCTACACCTCAATGCATAACATGTAGAGCGCTAATCCCATCAACATTGCTTTAATGGATGCAAGAATGAACAATATTTATTCATCGCTCTTCTTGTTCAACCCCTCAGCTCTTGTGTCGCCTTTCTGGTCGAGTAAAGCTTTCAAGTTTTTCAAACTTAATTTGCTAGCTCCCTAGTACGGAGTTAATGAGGATAGCCAACTGTTGTCTAGACTTTCTTCTTAGTTTTTAATGCTAAATTAGTATTTGTAAGCTAATTAAAATTGTATTGCTTCAAAATAATTTATTCTCAGCTAATTCAATTATTTTACAGTGAAAAGTCGAAACACCTGCTCATATTTACAGGAAAATTATCTGTTAAATGCTTTTTGAGAAATATCAATCCATAAAATTGTCAAACTTGACCTTCTCTTAAAAATTCTAAAATTTGAAGGTCACATACAATTCAGATGCTCCACGAAGGCCCTCTGGATTTATGCCAGGTTAAGAAAAATCAATCCATATCCTTGTCATAGTTTTATGACGGCCTTTGGATCTTCCCGCTCAGTTGAATTTTCCAGAAACTAAAATAATGACGACTTACAAAGGTCTCCTCTCACAACTTTTCTTATTTGACTCATCCCTCGACTCCAATCAGTCAAAAGATCAGATCAGAAGGAGTGCTTAAAATAGTTAAAGCGAAACTCATTTGATGGGTGACTGAGCATGAAGAGTTGTTGAAAATTGAATTCTTATTCAAAGAGAGCACAGAGGAGAGTATGAAGTTTGAAAAGAAGAGGAAGAGAGAACCAAGAATCAAATACAACCTTTGGATGTATAGCACTAGTGACTGAGCATGAAGAGTTGTTGAAAATTTAATTCTTATTCAAAGAGAGCACAGAGGGGAGTATGAAGTTTGAAAAGAAGAGGAAGAGAGAACCAAGAATCAAATACAACCTTTGGATGTATAGCACTGCACAGCACTACAGTGACAGACAGGCCAAATATGAAGAACGACGAAGATGGCGACCGTTTTCTCAGAAGAAGAAGAATCAGAATAAAACGAATAGTCTTGGAGAAAGCAAGCATTGGAGAAAATATCTAGTTTCTCCTTTCCCTGTTGTACTTTCTCTCCTCATGGATATAGAAAACTCTGAGCCAAGCACAACGCGACTAAAGAAGACGAAGCTGAAGCATCCGATGAGATTAAAAACTCTCATCTACAAACTTTATTCATCAAAGAATATGGCACTTTCGTCGAACCCGGGAAGCTCAGCTCAACTCGTGGAGGCGGGGGCACGGCACAATGTGCATTCACATTCCTAATGGAAATGAAAATGTTGAAATGAATGCGTGCACTCTCACCGTAGCTATTAATATGCACGTGTACCTTTCTTCAAGCCAAGCCAAGCCCCTGGCTGCTCAACTCAAGATTTATGTACATATTTCTTGTTAGCACTTTGTTGTCAGAGTAAGCACAGCACAAACTGGCTGACTGGGAAGAGTTGGACTCAACTCAATCCTAGTAGTCCTTCTTAGTGTGAGACCCGGACACCCGGAGCTCAATAAAGGCGAGACACAATCCGAGGTCTCTGCTCCGTTGCTCGATTCTCACGTTAGCTTTTATGACTTTATTATCGTGTCGTCTCGTCAGGAGTAAGTTGTCGCCTTCGGGAGATTTATACTCATAAGGGGATTATCGGAGCTGTCACTCTCGTTTTTGTGTTTAGGTCAAAATATTTTCTTGTAACGCAAGGTTAAAATTGAAATTTTTGGTCGGAGCAGATGAAAGTGGCCTCAAATCAAAGTTAGAATTGATTTTTTTCTTGTCACCAAGATCAATTGTTGCACAAGGCCTTGGTTTTACCCTCCTAACGCAAGAATCATTCTCTGATTTTATCCATTCATGTATCTCATCTCCAGTAGTACAGTTACAGTTTCTAAAACAATTCTTAACTGAATTCATTCTATTCCGTTGACTAAAGCAGAGCAGACCAAAGACCCGCCAGGCAGGCAGGCAAGCAGCAAGCTCTTTTCAACGACTTACGACGACGACAGAATTAAATTTCCATAAATGCTGACAAGTTCATGACTGAAAATGAACTGCACTGCAAAAGATACAATGTACTCGTACTACGGTTGGCTCCAAGAAGATGAATACTTTCTTTATATCGCTTGGGACTTGAAGGAGCAGCACAGCAGCATGGAAGCACTAGCCCCGTGGACTGAATCATTAAATAGGAAGAAGAAGATACACGACGACAACTCAAACACAAAACCAAGCCAACTGACTGAGTCAAGTCTCTGAGATTTGAGTAGTTGTAAACTTTATCTTGATGGTCAATACAGATTGGAAGTATTGTCAGAGTTTGTACAAATGTTGACAAAACTAAATAAGATATTTTATTTTGTACTGGAGAACCGAGCGGATCAGTATCTGAATACGAAAGTCAAGAAATAAAAAGGACTAGGGTTTTTGAGAACGAAGAAATTTGACTTCCGTAAGATCGACGACCGACACTAACTAAAGTGAATTGAATTCAACTTCACGCTCAATATTCCGACATTTATCATGTAATTTGATTGAGTGACGGATGGGATTAGTGCACAGCAAGCAAGCCAGGCAGATGCCAGTCCGTTTCCTCCAGAAATTGAATAAGATTGGACCTTTTAGGATTCTAAGCACTACCTCTACTACCGCCAAAGGTTGAGACTAGTAATAGATGCGCCCCTGAAGGTAATGCTAAATTTCCTATGCAGCGTGGCATTGCAAAATCCTAATGTAATATTACCATACTAGACTAGAGCCGCTGCTGCTGCTGCTGGCAGTGAACCTAAAGAGGAAGGAAGGAAGATCCGTTTGCTACGATTCATTACATCCAAGAGTTATGAATACACTGCTCCAAGTAGCGGAACTCAGTCAGAGCAAAGGCCTGGACCACAGTTTCCTTTCCACTCTCTCTCTCTCAAATTTCATTTTCCAAATCTCCCAGACTAATATTATCCAGAGAAAATGAACCGTGTATTATTCACGGAGACCAATGTAGTAACAGTAGCAGCTCTAGTCTTGCATTCACCACTACCGTTAGCTGCGTAATATTATCATATCAACGGATTGGCTCCACCAACACTAACCACAAATTCCGTCCGACTTTGAGCCAATCAAGATTTCTGCAAATCAAATACCGGTGAACCGGTTTTGTGCAGATTGTACAAATAGATAACACAATAAGCTCGAGTTCCAGCCCATGAAGCTTCGGAGCCTCATTGACTTTCACCACAAATATCTAAAGCATGTTCGTTCATCATGCTAAAGCTAAACTTTTAGCAATGCTTTGGGTTTGGGTTAACTTTCTTCCTAGAGTGATATGACGATCACCCCTTGCCCCTAGAATAGTCTCCTGTGAGGATAGACGAACAGATAGTAAAAAGAACGGGTTGTTTCGGGCCGAGATCTTCCCTCGGTATTTCTTGGCTGGCTGGGATAGCGCCGTAGTGTTCATTCACTCGTGAGGAAGCCTCTTCCCTGTCCAATAACTGTCATCCGAGCTTTCCTTATGAACAACTTTTTGACGACCCTATTTTACTCCTACTTACTTCCCATACTGCCATACTCCTACAAGTGAAATTTTTTCTTGTTGTATGGAATTGGCTGTCTTGGAACTTTTCTAAGTTGGATGAGTTGATTTTTTTCTTGACGACATCAGGAAGAACCATGAAACCCAAGTAGCAGCAGAAGAAGCGTAGATAATTGTATAACGCTCTTTCTGCCTCCCTGATAAAGTATTCCTGTCACAAAACACAAGGGGAGAAAGAAAAAATCCTGACAAGCTAGGCCGGGCTCACACATTACATTACATTCCAGACGACCAGCACAGCCACTATGGAGGAAAAGTAATGTAATGAATGACACTGACAATGGGTGGGTGCATTAGGAAATTGAAAGAGTTGTGAAGGGAAAATATTGGTTGAATGATTTCAATGAAAACTTATTTCCGAAATGGTAACTATTTTTATCAGAAAAAGCTAGGCGCTTGGATTGAGTATATAACGACAGCATTTCTAAGAAGAATCTTCTCGCATCTACGCACAGATAGTGATCAGTTCAGTTCAAAAAAGATCTTTGACATTTTCAGAAGTGAATAGAAACTTCAATGTACTCTTATAGGTGGACAAAAAATAAAAGTTTTGATAATGTGAACAAGTTATTAAAGTGGACTATGGAATAACCCCAGTTGGTTAGGTCCAGGTCCAGGTCTACTGTTCATTAATATTTTCTATTTGCGAATTGAACTATTCTACTACTTTCAGAATGAATCTAGTCCATTAGTCCAACTTCATAAATTTGGCATTCTGAAAAGCTGAAAAAGAAACTCGAGAGCTGAGTTCGAATTCTTTGCAAAAAGTTCTTTGAGAGCTCCCACGTTCTAAGTTTCATCATTTTCTTCATTCCTTCTGAGGAAATACAATTAATTGAGCGAAATGAAAAAATTCTAATGAATGAATTCAGCTATTGTCTTCCAGTCAACTATTCTTCATGATCGAGTTCCATCCATCTCATTAAAGAGAAGAATGTTATGTAGGTGGGTGCGCTAAGCCAGGGTCTGACAGAGACAAAATGAAGACCAAGGCTAAACTATGCTTGCTGTGTAACATGCTTTTCTTAATTAAAGGAAACCTCTCACTCTTACATTCACTATCTAGTGCCTAACAAACTTCCCCATTAAGACATGGGCGGAATTATAGAACAAAAGGAAAAGAGATGAGAGAGAATTCCAACAACAGGTACGACGACGAAAGCAGCAGTCAAATTAACTCAATGAAGATTCAAGATTCTTCCAAAGTCGGGAAGACTTTCTAACTGTATATAAAATTACAAAAAGGCAGGCAGAAGGAAATAGAGATGGGGAAACGAACAGAGTTGCAAGCAAAGACTATCTTCCATGTTTTCCACAAACGTAAAGCTGAGCATCTGTAAAACTACTGCTCCTACTTGAGTGTAAGTACAATTTAGAGTAGTTAGGGAAGAGGGGAATAATCATGTGAACCACTAAACAGTACTCTTGGGACTTTGGTCAGACTCATTTGGTCAACCATTCCTTAAAATATACTGCTGCTGGGTGGTTGCAGGCATAAAGTGCATTTTGCTACAGGAATGGGATGTTTTCACCAAATAGTGTCTTGTAATCCACTTGAAACTCAGGGGAAAGTGAACTGTACTATACTAATGTTATAGATTAAATAACATTGAAGTTAATTCTAAAATGTAATAAACCTTCCTAATTCCCAACAAGGTCGATTAACAATTTGTAAAATTACACAACTTGTACATGACTGAATGTGAAAAGATGATACTGATACTTTTTTTAAAAATATTTAAATAGGTTTACCAGTACCTAATCAAATCAGAGAATCGTGGTCAGCTCAGGTGAAATAATGGTTTTTCCGACCAGATCATCCCAATAGACAACATTCTTGGTTAGAAATCCTATGTTACCTCGACATACTTCTACGTTATCCTTATCCTGTGAGTACTAGATCATGAAGGCCGGGGCTATAAGGAAGACATTTATTGCTATCCTCCTGGTTAAGTGCCTGATTTGTAACATAAATGTTGATGTGGCCCAACCATGTATTTCATGAAGGAAAAATGTTTCTACCCCTGTTATTCTTTTCCTAACGGATGCACTACACTGGGCTAACTTCCCTGGGGACACGTTTTGGAAGACTCGTGAAGAAAGTCAGGGTAAAATCCCGGAGAATCAAAAAGTCATGCGGATTTGCGATGTTGACTCTATAGTACTGTACTAGGGCACTCTTGGTCGCTTCAGCAGTCTTGACATTCATTTGGGATTCTTCTTTGTTCTACTAACATCTCTACTCTAGCAAATATCTCAATGTCGGAGTTCTCGTCAGACTCATTTTTATCCCTTGTCCTGACTACTGACTAACTTCCAAGACGTTGTTCTGAAACTACAAAATATTGCAACTTGGCATGGCGTGGGCCCACCTAATGTCTTCATGATTTTTCTTCACTTGTTTTGTGAGAAAGTTAATACCATGCTGCTGGCTGACTGGCTGGCACACACACACGACATTATCATTGTTGGAATTTGACGAAATGAGTTTCTTGTTAAGAAGTTTGAGTTTGTATATTATAAACGAAAACGAAACCTTGGTTTATGGAATGTATAACTCGCATAACGTCCCACGCATAGCTGCCAGTGATACTATTGTATATTATTTTTCTTTTCTTTCTTTAACAAGAGAATCTTATGTATTTCGATTCGAATATTCATGCAAACTTTCCTATTCAATTCAAGAGTAGTAGGAATGCATGCCCCTTGGGAGAAAAGATGAGCTGAGGTAACTTTTTTCCTTTTCGAAGATTTATTCAATCAAAACTTTTCACATTTTGTATCACGTTTCTAAGACGAATGGGCCCAGACAATGGGAAATGTGCCTCAGGCTTGGCTTGTGACCGGGTCTTGGGCAGTTTGGTAAGTGGGAGAGAACCAGTGGCAAGGCAAGGCAAAGGAAGAGGCTGATGATCCCACATCATTCTTGGGCATTTGCAAAACTCACTCCACAGTTTCTTTTACGTACTTTTACTGCCTTCACAAAAGTCATATTCAGCATTATTGAGTAGCGTAGCGTAGCCGAGTCAGAATTGCTCTGCTGTCTCCTCCATATGCTCAACTTATTTTTTGTCAAAACTTTCTTCCAGTATTCTATTTTGAAATAACCCATCCTAATGATGCAACTGTTCTTGGTTTGATATCATCCTTTTGCTCTAATCTAGTAGAAATTAACCTAATCGTCGTTAAAACAGAACATTTTGTGACGAGCAGTTAAAATGGAGCAATTTAATCCACGGAGATAAAAAAAACCCAGTCAGTGGTCAGTCCAGAAATGGACATAGCAAGCAATCAAACAATGAAATTGGATTTGTATTTATGGCGTCAACTGCAATGAAATTGGGGAAACAAAAGAAAGATTAAAATGAAAGACTGTCTGCCTGAGTGACACATTGATGTCTCCAATCCCGCTCCGATAAAATACTATCAAAGCCAAAGTGTCTCCCAGCGAATAGGGAGGAAGGAACTAAGAAAAAAATTAGACTAATTTATTCGTTCGTAAAATAACACACAATCCTGCCAGAAAGACTGTCTGCCTGAGTGACACATTGATGTCTCCAATCCCGCTCCGATAAAATACTATCAAAGCCAAAGTGTCTCCCAGCGAATAGGGAGGAAGGAACTAATAAAAAAATTAGACTAATTTATTCGTTCGTAAAATAACACACAATCCTGCCAGAATTCACAACAGTTAGAGTCTGATTTTCTGATTCAGGATAAAAAAAGAGAAAAGTACGTATAAGTGCTCTGACAGATTTGAATCCGAAATGGATTGAGAACAACGAAGTGAATGTAAAATGCAATTATTGTAACCTGGTGAAAGTAACTTTCCCTATTACGGTATATCACATGTTCATATAAAGTAAAACCCAGCCTTTTGTTGCAGCAGTGCTAAGGTGTCCGTGTCGTAGATTCCTTTCAGCAGCAAAACTTTTAATTTAATTGATTAGAGTTCGTGTTCCTAAAAGTCTTTTGCTCATTCATTCAGGTTGAATATAATGCTTCCATTGTGAAAGAAAGTTACTTGTGGTTGACGAACTTATCCAATTGTCATTCCATTACCAAAGAAAACCTAGAGCCTTGTCAGCACCACATTGGTTATACTAATTTTCAAACCAATTACTAATTTCCCGTTGTCCTACCCAATTAATAGTGACCTCGTATTTTTGGGACACTCTGTATTGGTTCACAGAATACCTGCACTCAAGCTTATTAGCCCTTCCTGCATGCATGTGAGCATTGAACCTTCAACCAACCTCTTGCAAAAAGGAAAAGTGGTCAAGCGGTCAAGCAAAAAAGGAGAAAACTGAACAGGCTGAAAAACATCAAAGTGTAAGTGAATCGTCAGATCGCTAGCACTTGTAACAAGATCCTGATCAAAGATTAGATGACAAAATACTATAGTCCAGATGTACATGCGTCAAGGTTAGTATGTATGAGTGAGTCTGATGTCTGGTCCGTTGGACACCCACGTCCCACGTCCAAGTCCATCGTCGTGGGATGAAATAACATGAGATCATACAGTTAGTGAGTAGAATCAGTAACAGCGGCTGGGCACTCAAGAGGATCGAATGGAGAAAGTAAGGCCGGGGGCAACTAGCCACAGCCACAATGCTATGACACGCACTCACGGTGCAACAACCTCCAATCCAAAGAAAAATGGATTCACGTTCCAACGACCACCCTAGTTGAAAGTACTGCAAACTCAAGATAGCCTCTACGGCGGTACATAACATGTCTCATTGTCCTCATTGCTCAGTTAGCTCACATAGTCGTAATAGTAATATGAAACTCATATTTTAACTACCGCGTAGTACTTATTCCTGACTCAGAATTGCGATACACGATACCAAAACTGGTTTTATGTACCATAATATAGCTGGTAGAAATTAAAGAAAAACTCTTGGACCAATGGAATTGTGTTTTCTTTCCGGCGACAAATGAGAAAGAGTCGACTCTAGCATTAAATTGCATTGGCTGGGAAGAATGAGCGTAATCGGGTCATGTATAGCTGACTCCCGTGGTCAGCATCTTATTTATGTGTAATGGAAACGATGGCAAGGGCCAGCCAGGAGAGCCAAGACTTCTATTTTATTTTTCCTCAAATGTTATTCCAACTGGACATAAACGTGCTTCTCTTATCAAATTTCCCAAGCTGGCCGAGTTTGTCAGAAAATTCTAGGCTTGGCACATTCTGAGGCTGAGGCTATCTTATTTCCTTCAATTCGATTTGGCTGGCCAAGAGATAAAGAACTACTACTATACACATGACACAATATCCAGCAGCACATAAAATAAATGTAAAACAAATACGATGAGATCCAAGGATTCCTTCCATATTTCCATAATGTAATCGAATACTCGATAAGAATTCTTTAGTGGAATGGAAGAAATATCTAGTCAAATTGACAAATAAAATTGGACGAGAATGTCGCATTAATTCCAGAACAGACATCTTATAATCTAGAGATCTGCCATAGCCAAAGACTCTTGTGTTGTTCTTTGATTGAGCACTAAAACTGTTGTTTGACTAAAATATCTGCAATATTATCAAACAAAAACACAAAGAAAGGAAGATGAAACTTCGTACGTATTTACAAAAGACTGTTTGTTGGTTGAAGGCGATAGAGAAAGTAAACTTTCACTACTCACTCCGATCAACGACAGGGCCTCTTGGGATTAAATTTGATCAAAAACTCAAAGGGTTTATCTCCTGGTTGAATGATGATACATAATGCAGTACACTGAGATCAGCAACACCTGTTTGGACCTGAACTCAACTTGAGTCTCATTCATCTACATAAACAAGACTAGACTCTGAGCAAAATTGTTTTACTTGGGCTTGCTGCCCTATGGTGAGAAATAAAATAGAAACAAGAGAAAATTGTGACTTTTGAACCTAGAGAAACGCGCGCAATGGAAAAGGTCCCTGTCTGATTTTCCTTCCCAACAAGATTCTCGCTCTACCTACTTCTTTTCCGAATTCAGTTTCAAACTCTTTGCGAACTGTCTTTTTTTTCTCCCAAGTCTCCACAGTGAGTCAGTAGTTGGGCTCAGCCTCTACTTTTCTCGTCCTCACGTCTCAGTGGATCTCACTATCGAAATAGGATTTGCAGGACTATCTTTTCCTTCTTCTCAAGAAGAGGAACCCATGCTCTGTTCTTTCTTCAACCCACGAACCCTATCTCCACAATCTCCTGTCCTGATCCTCTTCTTTTCTTTTTCTGTGTTTTTCTACAAGAGTAGCGCAACGCAATGCAACGCATGGACCCCCTGCTTACACAAACCTCGATGTATTCTTTACATCTGGAGAGAAAGACAACGGAAAAGAGAAAATTCTTAGTTCAGACTGTGTTATGTTGCTGCACTAGGATTTCTTTTGCTTACTTCTCGTCAGGATTTTAATGGATTCCGCCTCTGCTAATCTTTAAGTCTTTTGGACTGTGAGCTTCCCTATCAGAAGAAAGTGGTTTGATGGGAATCTTGTCTCCGGTCTACTGATGAGACGGGGAAACGCAGGAAAAGGGAAAAAGTGGTAGTAAAGAACAAAGAAAATTGAGTACAAGAATACAACACAACTGGGGTACTGCAACTGGTTAAATTTTTTTGCCAGAAATTTGGAATTTGAATGAACCACGTGTCTAGAGTTTAGGGACCATGAATATACAGCTATAGATTTTGGCTTTTGGACTGCACTACTAACCAAGCAAAGAAAGGAAAGAAAGTTTGCAAAAATAGAGGGGAGTAGGGCAAAACTAGGGAAGGTTCACAGAAGACGCATGGCCATGGCCTAAGGGAAACAATGAACTTTCACCGTAAAAACTACAACTCTCCTCTTCCTATGTAGCGCAGCCCTGCAATAGATGGGTTGTTCAAGTTTCCGCTTTCATTTACATGATTTTCCGCTTTTTCTGTTTCCTGAGTCTGGGACTGACTTTCCTTGAATTAGGAACTCTTTGTGTCTGCCTTTCTTTCAGATTACTTTCACTCCCACCTTTGAAATTAAGATTAGACCAAAATCGTGCTGCATGGCTAATTCTTCTAAAAGTGGTCTAGCCTTTGAAATAATTCTAGGTTGACAAAAAAAATAACTTCTTCAAAATCTTAGCAGCTACATGCTACATTTCATTCAAGGAATTCAGACAGGGCTCTCAGCCTCAGCTAAGCCACCCACAGATAATCTCAAGGAAAAAAGGAAACGATGAGATATGATAGGATTTTCCTGAGGGGGAAATGCTAATGAGATTTTTATCACAATAATGCCCCAACATTTCATCTTGGTTTTGAAAGAAAAAAATTATTTTGTGGATGAATGTTTCCCTTCGTCGCTTTCTATTTTTTTCCTGCCTTGGAGCAAACCTGAGTAAGAGTATGGAAGCAAAGTGCTGAATAGAAAGGATATTTCCATAATTTGATTCTGCACGGAAGAATACATATGCTCATATTTGCAGCAATGTACGTACAGTACTGTACTTTGCAATAATAGAGTACAGTCTTCTTGGTTGGTGTTCTGATTCTCGCCTCGCCAGCGTGGTGTGGATTTGAACGGAAGATGCGCATAGATCAGACTCACGGTAAAACCATTTTGCCTCGCATGCAAAATGAAGTTCCGTTTGGGACATGCCATGACCGTGATTCATGCATAAGTTTTAACTTTGTGCCCACTGCAGCCAGCCTGGTATACCGTGTACCGTGTGTATACAGTAATGGTAATATATGCGTTATTTCTGCGTATAAAGTCTAGACTCTGGGTCAAATTTGTATTTATTCCTTCAGGTTTGATACAGAAAGCAAAATGTGAACCCAAAAATATAGCTTCAGAGCAAATTCACATGCTTCGTGGATTTTAAAATTTGATACGCATCAAGATACGATAAACACGATCTTAAGGGAAATAAAAAGTCTGCCAAGTTTTTGCACAACATCTCCAAGGAATTGCGACCTCTCTTGACGCAGTGTGATTTTGCATAGTTAATTTAATTTAGAGCCAAATGAATGCCTAGAATAAGAACTAGAAGTCAGGATTAGTAAGCAATGGACAACCACTTTGTTCTTTTTATCAGCTACACAAAATATGAAGAATTAATTCTTCTCGCCTGCCTATTGCTTATCGCATTTCCATTCCAAAGCCTTGGACTATGGGAATTAGATATGCATAAAAAGTGCCGTTGCAGCTCTACAATTTTTGCAAGAAAAGGAGGAGCTCAGCAATTTAATGAATAATTCCATTGTGAAGTCTGCCCATACATATCTTTAGTGAAAACTTCATTTGGATGGAGTAGGAAATTGAGAGAGATCTTTCTCTTATTATCTCCTCCTGCCTGCCTGGTGAAGAGTTGGCAAATAGAATATTCATTCCTCAGCGGCATTTCCACAATAAAAGTTGAATGGAATATGCCAGAGTCTAATGCATTCCTCTGCCCAACTCCTCCTGCAAATTTTACAAGAATCCTACCAGCTCCTTCCTGTACAACTTTTAAAGTATTAGATGAATTCTACTGTGTACAACCTCACAAAAGTACAAGAACTAGGCCAAAATTCTAGCAAAATATACAAGCAGGACGGCTTACAATGCTCCGGGACAGAATTTTCACTCAAATTAGCTTTTCCCAGAAAATCCCTGACATGACTTGCAAATTACGATGAAGAACAATGGATCCAAGTATCTTCCTTGACTAGATTTATTGGAGACTATTATTCGGTTGGATTAAAATCCCTAATTACTTAATTCATTACGTGAGTCTAATAAAAGGACTCTCAGCTCAGTCCTTTGTACCTACTGTATCGCCTCGTTGGTACTAGACAGATTAGGAAATTTTATAAGAAGATTAGAAACAAGATTGGGAATGTGGTAAGGAGAAAAATATCGATCTTGTGCACTTCGACCTTAATTTCGCTAGTGCTCCTTGTTCCTGTTCCTCCTGAGAAACTATTCCCATAAACTGAAATTTCTCCTGTTGTAAATCATGGTTTTGTGGTTTCGGGTCACATATCTTGAGATAGTGGCGGCCCACCTTTATTGTGAGCGAGCGAGCCGAGCGGCGGACTCTATCTAATGCTTGGAAGAACAGGAATAGGATACTTTCATCTCACTCCTTGTGGTGGAGGAAATAAATTGAATAATTCAAAATACATTACTACAGCAGGTTTGATCGAAGGAAAAGAGAAGAAGAAGAATTGGATTTCGCTCATCGTGTATATACGGTACGGGTTTAGGCGGTACAGCTACAGCCAGTCGTACGTAGTAGCTTCCTATAGTTGAATGCTTCACTAAAATCTCATTTCTCTTTGTGTTGGAATCCCGTCTCAGAAAAATAACTTGGGGATTTACTACCACTTCCGTGAAATTGTAAACTTGTAGTTCAGACCAGGCAAAGAACGGAAATGTGAAAGCAATAACAACAAAGTAACAAGTCACAGGCTTACGACGTTTTGTTTGACCTATCCTCAAACGGGAACGCAGTTGTGAGTATGTACTGAATCCGTAAATAAAAACATTTTTAGTAACACAATTATTGAGCAAAATTATCAAAAACTCACTTCTTCCATTAATCTTTCTCAACAAGTGGATGAACAATTTTAAAACTGGAGTAAAAAACAACTGAAATTCTCAGGATTGTTTAAACAGAAAGCAGACTCAAAGCATTTTAAGACTAGTGTATCCAAATATAATTTCTGCGTGTCGAACACATGCAAATATTGACCCGACTTATTAACTACAATTGAGCTTGAATTGACCTAGATAGGCTAGTAACCTACTAATTGTCAGACGTAATCCCCTTGTCCCTTTTTGTGTACGTCCACATCAAATGGGAGTCCAATTATGTGGACAACCTAGCCATAACTTCTGTAGCAGGGCTCTTGAAACACTCTGTGAATGCTGCGTCAATAAAAATGACATGATGCGCTCTTCCACAGAAAATTAATTACAACATTGCCTTCTTGACACATACGTACGAACAGTTGATTTTTCTGTGAGATATCTGAGGTTAGATTGGATCAGTCATGGTAGCCTTAGCGAGCCTATCCAAGAGTCCAGGTAGGAAACTGGGCTTTGAATTGGTTCACAAGACATGAGCGAGCTAGCTAAATTACGAAGCCAAGGCTCTTGACTTAAATCACTAGTGGCATTTCTTCCGCCTCGGCTATTCCGCAACTCCTAATATGTGTAATACAATACCCGAGCGAGTAAGTCAAGAAAACTCAGCAGTTCCTTCTCCTAACTAGCCCTACCGCTCTTACTTTACTCGTTTCTCTCCTACACTCCAGTCTAACGGAATGCAATGCGGTGGATGGAGTTTTAATACAAGATCTCACTCTCCACCGATGAAACTCTTTGTAATTCCCTCACATACGCACACGTCGACATTTTCTTCACGTAGACTATCACACATAATAAAGAAACCGAATCTGGGCTCCCTTCTTTAGCTGCTGACTACGTTTCTAAAAAAATTCACTTCCTTGTTCCCCTGTTCCTCGGCAGCGAGGGTAGAGCAAGGCATGGGTTGTCAGGCATTGCAAATAATACCATCTGTCACACTTTCTCTTCACCGTTGGTTCAAGAGAGAAAGTGTTTCGTGGTTTCAATTTTGCAGCATCAGAGATCTAAGCTCCCAACCACCACCACTTTACGACCTATAGGAGAACAGGGAACTCTAATCTTTACGTTTCCTATCAAGATAGACAGAGAGATTCAATCACAACCAACCAAGCCTTTCACGTTTCACTCCTTCCCTACCTTTGGAAACCACCACTACCACTTTCACCGTTGATTTAATTTTCATTAAACCTTCATGTTTGAGGTTGATAACTCATAGAGATTGAAAGGAAGTTGGTAGCATTGCATGGCAGTGGCAGTAGCGGTGCAGGTGGCTAAGGGCATAATCCCTACCTTTACGCACTGGCACTGAATCTTCCTCCTCATCTTTATGGTTTCCCTGTTCTTGGCTTGTTCCTTAGGGAGGAAGAAAAGGATGAGATCATTTTGTTCCACCGACGACTCTGATTGAATTCCCAACCCTTATTAGTAGGAACAAGAGCAGTATTATTGATGTGACAGCTTTCCCTTGACATTTGACAAATCGCTCAAGTGGGACAGTCAAATCCAAGAGGGAAAAATAAATGAAGTATTTCAAGTCAAATTCCAACTCATCCAAAATTTTAATTTTAAACTTCTCATCCCAAAGCAATATCAACATTTTGGGAATTAAATAAATATAATTCCAAACTTCATAAAATATTCAGAATGAGTAGTTAAAACTAATTAATGAATGGAAACCCACATGGGAAAAACATGAATCTAAAATGAATTGTGTACATGCACACTGAATGCCCTTTGGGAGCGGAATAGAACAGACTAATGGACTCAAGTTTCTTTTCTTTTTATGAAATGAATAAAACGGTTGAGTGGAGTAGGAGTGAAAAATGCAAGGAGTGATCTCACGTCAGATTTTCTTCTTCAAGTGAAGTGAAGAGAGTTCCCTTGATTAATTAAAAGGGCTAGGGCAAGAGTCACTGTGCATATTTCAGTCAGATTCAGACAGACAGGGCAGGCGAGTGAAACTTTCCCAGGGTCTGGGAAAAGCAGCTTTCACTTCATTCCTATTCTTCAACTGCCCTCTTTTCCTACTTCTTCTACTTTTAGTTCTTTTCAACTAATGGAACTCAAATCACTGTCCCCAAGGACAAGGGTGCATCAACTACAATTTCCTTGCTGCTGTTTTTCTTATTTGTGAACCTACCATAAAATATTATTTTTTTAGTCATCAATTAGCCTCCGACTTAATGCAATAAGTACGCATGCAAAAAGAAGGCAAAGCTCAACTTAATGGTGAATCGAGTCAAATCAACCCTGCTCTGTTCTGTGGCATTCATAATAGTTCTGCTTCTGCTCCTTCCTTGAGTGACGGATGAACAAAAACGTAATTAAAGCTCCTTATTGTGACGCCGCTCAGACAGAGATGGTTTGGTTGTTGGAAAATCACGCGTCATTCATTCCATTCTTCTTCCAAACTGAGAGAACACAGGAGCAAGCACAATGAATGAGAGATGAATTCAAATGTCATCCTGGATCCTACACACCACACAACCAATCCTATCCTTCATCACGTCCATCCGTCCAACTTAATAAACTTAAATCAATTTCTAGCACTTGCCTTGCCTTCCTCCTGGTGTTGCTATCCTTTTATTCAAACCAATCCTACAAAAACTTATTCAAATGAAAACTGTTTTTGACGCCGATTTCAAATCAACGTCATTCAAGTGGGTAAAACTTTTTCCAACAACACAATCTAGGGCTTCCCCGTGTAATATATTCATGATGGCAACGGCACCAGCTAAATTGAAGAGGAGCACTTGAGTTGAGTGAAGAGAAGTAATCAGTGATTTAATCTTTGGCTACTTTATTTTCCCTTTCATCCCATTTTCCTCACTGTCCTAGTTCTAGTTTTTAGTGTTCAGTTCTAGACATTATCGCGCTAAACACGCATCTCTATTTCTAGCCACAGAGTTACAGATGTGGGAGGAAATTAACCAGGAGCGTTGGAAAATATTCCTATTCCTAGATTCCTAATTATCTTTATGGTTACCCCAAGTGAGTAATGACAGCTCGAGCTCGGTTAATGTAGGCTTATGTATGCATTGCTTTGCTCTGCTCTGCTTGGCTACATTCATCTCCACAAAACTGCCCAGGAAATAAGCCAAGAGAGGAACTCGGGGAAAGTATGTAAAAGAGAACCAATCCCTGGAGACAATTAACGAGCTCCATTCTCGTCCAAAACAGATACGGAAACTACAAATGGGTGGCAATAAATGCCACAACCACAAAAGTTGCAAAATGATTATGACTCGTCGCGAACAATTATCTTCCAGATGATTTATTCCTTTGGAATTAGTTATGCTGGAAAGAGAGTCAAGAAGAGTTGGAAACAACGAAGAAGTATAAAATCCTAACCTAGCAGGGGTCCTCCTTGCATTCCCTACAAAATGAAGAAATTACAATGAGTTTGGCTGGAGCCTGAGCTGAGCAAATGAAATGTTTCAAGTAGTATAGTCCCCAAAGTACGTGTTATTATTTTCCCGCTCGTAAATTCACAAACTGTTTCTTTCTTTCAATGTTCTAGCAGCAAAAACTTTTAGGTCTCCTGGTTCCTAATTCCATTATAATAAGAGATTTGGGAACAGGCAACCAAGATGTGTTTTGTTTGAGTACCTAATTGAACATGGAATAAACCGGTGACTCAAGAATGAACACTGTTTCAAAGTTTCCTTGTTAAAAGGCAAAATACGTATAGGAAAGGTTTACCTGGTAATCGAGGTAATTTCCATATCCCATGTGATCACAAGTACAAGTACATCTTTGAATATGTTCATGAATATTGAGTGGAGGAGGCCATTCAGCAAGTGTTGAGGCTGTTGGAGAGGCCGACTGTCCCTCCTCCATCGCCAAGGACCTTCACCCCATCATCCTCATCACTCGATCACTCACGCACGCACTTCCGCACCAGACAAGACAAGACTGAGACAAGGATTCACCAGAATACTACCCGGGCACCTCGACCGCTAAAGCCAAAGCCGACTTTGTTCTGTTCCAAGTGTTAAAGTCACAGTAACAGTTCCTCCTCCTGCTAGTCTTAAAATCCGACTGGTGGTACTAAACTCGTTTTTCTCTCTCTTGTGATTCCTTTCACCACGAGGGCAAGCCTTGCCAAGCCAAGCCAAATCCACCTTCACAATTCAATTCAATTCTATTCCACTTGAGAGAATACAAGAAAAGTACTGCACGAGAAAGCAGAATAACTCAAGCAATTCTAGTTCCACTGAGTCACTCCACTCGTTCAGCTCAGTCTTAGCCTTCAGACAGACGATGGATTCACGAAGAAAAGAAAACTTGAGGAAGCGGAGAAAGTTAACTTTTTCCAAAAAGACCATTTCATTTCACTTTCCTCCTCGTCGTCGTCGTCGTTTGAATCATTGTGATGTGATGTGAGTGAACTGAGTTGATTGAGTGACACGAGTCTTTGGACTAAAAGTTTGTTTTTCAAAACTGACTGATTGTACTAGTCGAGAGAGAGATGTGCACCCACGTCTCATCCAGGGCAGAATGGAGTTGAGTTTTGTTTCCGGTGATTCTCTAGCTCAGCACGATCCAACATCCACGAGGGAGTGAAAGACTTGAAACCTGGTCTGGAGAGTTGAATCTCGTTTCCTTCTCGGCCCAAGTCTGCTGGAGTTTCAGCTTTGGTTTTCGCACCGGCGCTGATCTCATGGTGCGGCTCCAACCAGAAAATTCAGCTTCAGTCCGGACCTCAAGCTCGCGAGGAATGAAATGGCATAAACAATACTTGGGAACTCTGCAAAGAAGATAATCCCAAACATGACACAAATTAATAAAAAAAATTGTAAAATAAAATAACAATTTAATTTAGGAAATATAAATCATCAAAACACCAATAAGTGGTTAGTCGTCGGATTGAAATAGGTTCCAAGAACTCAAGAAATGTTTAATAAATATTAACTAATTAGAGCTAACTACTATTAGTCCTCATTCCAGAGGTTGGCCTACTATACACATGTATACATACACGCTCGTTTACAGGAAACAAATGAAACAGAACAATCCAACATACATGATTTTGTCTGGCAAGAAGTGTACTATTTAATCTGGAAAACTCACTTGTCCGCACAGGGGAATGAGAATCGCGAAATTAGAATATTTTTCGGAAGGTCAAACTAGTTCTAACTTCGAAAAGGACGTCAAGTCCACGTATAGGCTGAGGCTGGGCCAATACCACTACCAACTTACATAGTCAATGGATCCATATTAAAATATCAATTAATTAGTTTTCCACTTGTCTTGGCCAACTAAACAAATGAGTGGTCAACTCAATTACTTAGGGAAGAAAACAATACGACGAAGCAAGGCGTTTTAACTTTTTAATTTTGTTAATGCAAACGCTCTTTGAAACTCGATACTCCAGTTTTATGTGCTGCCGCTGTTCTTCATTGCAACTTTTTTGTAATATTTAGTGCGGGACGAACGCTTCACCCCATCCAATGTCTCATACAAAAATTGACCAAACTACGCCCACGCTCACTAAAACTGCAAAATGGACAATTCGTACTCTCCAAATTGCTGGATACCTTCCCAATTTTATATCTCAAGAACAAGTGCTAACTTCCAAATACAGCGTTACATACTTCTGGTGCTACCTTATAATTTTTTTAAATCTTCTGAACTTATATTATTATGCCATTAGTTACAAAGTAATGACTAACCTTCCTGGAAAAATAGCTCAAGCAGACGTTTTAATTTTTGGATTTTTTGGAACCTTGGCAAACTTGATTGGCACTAGTATTAAAATTCATGGAATTGTGAGTGTGAGTTCTACTCAAATTTTTTGGGAAACTAATTGTCAATTACTTGCGACATTTTCGCCTCGATTAAGGAAGGACTATTTCGGAATTTTTGATGGAATCAGAAAATCAGTAAATCGCTTCCTATCTTTTTGTGTTCTGATGTCATTAGGTCATATTATTTGTAGTATTTGGGTCGGAATAATTGAGTTGAGAGCTGGTCAAGACATTTGGCTGGAAGGATATCGACCTGATATTTGGGAATTTCTCTCACACAGCTTGTGGTACTCGTACATCTTAATACATCCAGTTTATACAATTTGGATGATGATGTTTGTCAAAATCTACACGGGTTGCTTCAAGATAATCGGTGAAGAATTGAATAAAGTTGAACTCTATAAACCAGATTTTGAGAATCGTGTATCCGAATTAGTGAATCTCTATTATAGCATTGAGGATAATGTAGAAAAGTTCAATCGATTTTTTGGTAATAAGCTGTGCTTGGGTGCCTTGATTGCTATTTTGCAAGTCCTATGTTATGCATATTTCACTATTACGCTAGATTATCAGAATTTGACGTTCTGGCACGCAGGCCCTATTGCCCCACTGGTTGTCTTTTCAAGTTTAATTCACTTCAATGGCGCACAATGTCTGTTGTTAACGCAGGAAAGCAAAAGTGTTACTTTAAAACTGGAAAAACTGATTGGTCATATCCGAAATCTTCGTGTACGTGATCAGGTGCAATATTACTATAAAAACTTGAAGCTATTATTGTATGGTCCACAATAATTATTAAAGTATTTTCATCAGATTGTCATGTTGTGCTCCAGGGTAGAAATATGTCCACCACATATATCTGGCAACTACTACTACAAGTTCAACCGCCGATGGATATCCTCTGTGAGTTTTTGCAAGTTATTGCCTCGTTTTGGTTTCAATTATATACCGTGGCTTAATTTGAATATTTTTCCCCAATAGATATTTTACGCATTTGTAGCTTATGTAACTATTCTCATCCAGTTCCGCAATAACAAGGCTTGTCATCCCAGATTGTCATATCACTAAAGTAGAGTCTCAGCAAGTGTAACTTATTGTCATTGAATAAATTCTTATATGCCTATAAATAAAACCTTTTTAAATAAAAATTTAATATTACTGTATCTTTGCTTCATTTAAATGTTCCACAGGTTAATTCCTTCAAGTATTATTCATCTTCGCATTTCACCTGTGTACTAAGCCGTATATTCCTCTGAAACCTAAGAATTCTGGAGAAAGCAACTTTCTCCAGATCTTGAGTAACTGTGAGCGCCATCCCCGAAATCTATGCACTGGTAAAGTGAATCCAGGGATTGCAAGAAACAGTTTGGTGAAAGCAGCTGGCGCACTTCATCTGTATTTCGTGAACTCGAGAAACCATCGCTCTAAGCAAATTCTAGAAAATTGTCTATCACGACGCGAAGGCAGGACACCAGGCGAAATAAGTCTAGCTTTAATAGCATAACTCTACTCCAAATTAGAGCTTCTAATTCCAAGTCAATCCACAACAATTGTTCTACTAATCTGCAATTTTCTTGGGTGCTCTGCGAAGTTCATATGTATAGGCGCAAATAAAATTGACAATTTTTCATAATAAAAAAAATGTTTATTAACAAAATAGCTTCACAGTGTTTTAGTTTTGTCAAACCACGGTATAGTAACTTCTTGCAAAGTAATTGTGATTGCGGGCTACCCCACTCCCACCGTCCCACCTGAACAGATTTTTGATGTGAACTCTTTGTCTCAAAATCGAAGCAATTGACGGAATGGTACACGTCCATCCACATTTGAACAAACGATTTTCTGAATTTGGTACCCACAACACAGTAAATGACAAAATTGAATGATGAATTGAAACATGTAAAGCACATCTTCCCATACAAATATGTAGTCAAAGTAGAATTTGATGAAAGTATCATCCCAAAAGTGATAGAAAAAAATATAAAATGAATCAAATAATCTAGGACTGGAGCATATTCCGAACAGAAGGACAACACAAAGGAGCATTCGAGTAAATGAATTGTCAGGGGCTTCTTCCGATTGAGTCATAGCTGCTCTGCGCCTTGCCATTTCTTTACTCTATATTAAAAATTGAATAAAAGTCAAATTTTATAAAAATTTGCTAATTATTAGTTTTCTAATGAATAAATTTCACCTGTTTATAAATCCGAACGTTGAGAACAATGAGCACAGTGTAGGGAAATATAAAATGAAGTGTCGGCCAAATGACCCAACAATAATTTTCTAGTTCATTGCACCATAACAATGGAATGGTAAGCAATACAGCCGCGCCAACACAACATCCACCTGTAATCAAGGCTTTTTTGACCGTGCAAATATTTCTTGCCTTCAGAGGATAGCAGACCAAAATATAACGTTCAGCGTTGATTGGCAATGTAAAAAACACTGAACAAGATTGCCTTAAGAAATACCATTATTGAATATTTTGAACTTTCAATTTTTAGTCTTAAATTCAAACCAAAATATTTGATGAGAATTTGGAGGCCATTTTCCTTTTGTCCATCATACGTATAAAATATAGCCGAGGCCAAGAGTATCGAATCAGTTGATTGACAATGTAAAAAACACTGAACAAGATTGCCCTAAGAAATAACATTATTGAATATTTTGAACTTTCATTTTTTAGTCTTAAATTCAAACCAAAATATTTGATGAGAATTTGGAGGACATTTTCCTTTTGTCCATCATACGTATAAAATATAGCCGAGGCCAAGAGTATCGAATCCGAGATGGCGGGCCCAAGAAGTAAGCACGTGACGGAAGTTCTAATATCTTTTCGAAGCAAAACCAATCCGCTCAAGGTATTCCCAATTAGTCCAGCTGTGCACATTGTGTATAGGAAGATTGGATGACTAAAAGCTTCTCTATTCTCGTAATCTTCAAGTAATCCCATTTTTTAAAATAAATTCTTTTAACTGTTGGGCACCAGAGACAATTGCGTCTTATGTTGTTGAAAAAACTTATTAAATTAAATAACTCAGCAATAGTATCAGCTAATTAAATATAAAAAGTTTCTCTAATTATAATGAAACTAGTTGTAATTTTGCTTAGCTCATGCACTCATGCCGGAAGAAATGAAATGTGGCTAATTTAATTTTTCTGTTTGTACAAATTTGTAGCATTTTAGTAGGTCAGAAAAGTAAATCTAGTAATTTAAAATACGTGAATGATTCATTTTTTGTAACTGTTTATAATAGTAAATACGCGTTGGCACATTGTGGCCATTGCCCTCAAGGTCTGTTACGGTTGAGATGTAACATCGTTGTCGATGGTATTTCCTTCTCGAATAAGCATTTAACATTTACGGATCAATAAAGCGTAGTATTGGTTTGATATAATTAAAC
>WJEZ01000674.1:0-24585 GCA_009869925.1 Thalassaphorura encarpata
TTTGACATGCCTTACACCTACAACATCTGCATACCGTTGCTACCTGAGTTTAGTCAAAAACATAATATCAAGGGAAATGAATTAATACCTATTGAAAATGTAAAAAATAGAACATATAGAACGCAAACTGCGCTGGATACTGGCTACAATTCATATAGACATCAAGATCTCATACCAGCTCATGAATATAGCAGATATCTCATAGTGAGAACAGAGGGAAAAACAGCAAGCGAAGATCGAATGGATTTATTCTTAAAAGAAATTGAATCATGCTCTGGAAAAGTATTTATTCATCGTGAGGATTATTTGGATGACTTTCGTATTTACTTCAATGAAATGAGTGGGAGAACCAAGTATTTCTCAGGTCCAAAACCATTTTGGAGAGTTGTCAATGCCATCACCATTTCAAGGGAGCTGCCTTGTATTCTCAAATTCTTTTACTTCAGAGTTCAAGGTTTGATGAGCTCAGGCATTTATGACTTGTACGATGCGTGGGCTTTGTTTTACAAGAAACTAAAAAATAAAGCATACCTAAGAATGGCAATGTCAAATGTTACATTTGAATGTGTATCACCTTGCAAACTCGGGCTTGGACCACAAATTCAGCACATATTTTATTTATATTTTGCTGGACTGGCTTCAGCTATTTTGGTTGTTGTACTTGAAATATGTGCTAATACACGTTCTACTATAATAAATTTAGTTGTAAATTTAGTCATTATCTTTAGTAGATCTTGGAGCAGTATTAAAGTAGTATTCTTTAAATATGCACAGATTGTAAATCGAGCCGCAAGAAAATCATTATGTAAACTTCGTCAATATAATCAGTGAAAAATCATGAAACGAAAAAAAATAAGTTTGTAATTGACTTTGTAAATTGTGACGGTATTTAAAAATGTTGAATAAATTTAATTTCTCAGTAAATGCACGTCGTCGTAATTGGCAATAATTCATTCTGTATTTGCCCAAATAACCATAATTTGTTATTGTGTACTATTTGCCCAATTCACACCTTTGTCAATATTTTTCATTCTTCAAAGAACCACAGCTTGGCTTAGGTTAATTTCCTGTAGTACACTTGGTCTTGGTCCTCTTATTATAATGGTCGCATGATGATTAAATATTCATGAACAAGAGTTCGCAGGGCGTCAAATTCCCACTCCAATTGGAATACAATTTCAAAGTTCAATTGACGCGTGTACAATTATTGCAATCTTACGTCAGTGCTGAACCCAATGCTTTTGAAGAGCTTACAAAATGTTACCTAATAGTTTAGCTGTGTTATTGTTGTTAAACCAGATCTTAATTACGTATCAATTAAACTTAAATCAATTTAAAACTGTTCAGAGTCTAGAACTTTTTGTTTGCCACACTACTTTACAAGGTATTTTTAATAAAACAAATTAAAAATACTAATTTTGCAAAAGTACTCACAAAAATTGACTACAGATTTCCACAGATCTACTGCTGAAATTTCAATTCCATTCTCTATTATTCCTACAACTGCCAAATGTATAGGAATCGATTCGCATAAAAAGTTATGCCAACCAAATGAAATTCGTCAAGGTCTTTTACATTTTTCCGGCTAATTCGACGGATTTTGACTCTATAATATACCAGGTAATATACGTAATTTAAAGAATTCTTCTTAAGGCGTTCTGATCTTAATATGCCTTTACTGCAGATTCAAAGGACCATGATGGAATATACCAAAAATAAAAGCATGCAGGATCACCCTGTATACATAATAAATTACCCAATAGCAATCAATGAGCTCAGAATTCTTGAATTTAAATTAAAACTAATGACAATTGCAAAAATTTCGTACTGTTTTCCTTTGACAAGTCTTGTCTTTATCAGTTTTACACTTGAATCTACCAATTCTATGGAGTTTTGGGAAATTTATTGCCTAAGAAGAGAGATAGTAAGAATAGAAAATGCCAGAAATTTATTTCCTACAGGAAATTTTGATTTGGAACGAGTGATCAGTGTGGGACGACGGAGACACAATCTTCAAGGAATAAATCTCAACGTCATTGGAAGGGTAGGGTATATGTGAATATTACCTTTTTAGAATAATCTCTAAGGATCCAAAATATTTGTAGACTAGCATTGTTAATCAAGAAGAATCCAAAACTGAGGTTGTAAATGGGACCAAACGATTTGTGAGTGGGCTAACCGTTAGTATACTTTGGGATTTACAGCGATTACTAAATTTCAGGTGCGTACACTAAAACCAAAATTTATAAAAATTGTCTAAAAAATTTTGTTTGTTCTTCTAGTGTGACAGCAATGGAATCCAGTGAATTCATGCGTCAAGGGCCTGATGGATCTGTAACCGGAATTGGGAAGAAAGTCATTGAAGGTCATGCCGATCTTTCTATTGCACTCGCAAATCTATTACCGTATAGAGTTCGTGGCTTGGATTTTCTTCAGTCAATCATGCCTGATCGGTTCGTTTTTAATTGCAATGATATAGAAATAAAAAATTTATACAGCGATTACTAAATTTCAGGTGCGTACACTAAAACCAAAATTTATAAAAAATGTCTAAAAAATTTTGTTTGTTCTTCTAGTGTGACAGCAATGGAATCCAGCGAATTTATGCGTCAAGGGCCTGATGGATCTGTAACCGGAATTGGGAAGAAAGTGGTTGAAGGTCATGCCGACCTTTCTATTGCACTCGCAAATCTATTACCGTATAGAGTTCGTGGCTTAGATTTTCTTCAGTCAATCATGCCTGATCGGTTCGCTTTTAATTGCAAGGATTGATATAGAAATAAAAAATTTATAATATAGTCTTTATTTTAGACTCAATACATTCTACATTCAACCAGAACATCATTCTTCACGAAATTTACTTGCAAATCAATTTAGTTGTAATTTATGGATTTTGATAGGTTTAACTTGGATTGCTATTATATTCTCAGCTGTTCTTGTATCCCGATTTTCTCCAATTAGTGAATATGCAAGAGTCAAAAATAAGACGACAGCAGGATTTGTAATCGAAGTTATCTTTTGGGCTATTTGTGCCGTATCTCTGCAAGGTAATTGAGCATATATCTAATTTTTGTTTCATTCTAGAACTTGAATGCTTGTTTTATAGGATCTTTCCAAAAGCCAAAATCTCCATCAATGAAAATAATTTTCTTAACTGGTTTCCTAACTGCCGTCGTGATTGGAATGGCTTATTCCGCATCAATCGTCTCAGTTTTGAATTCCAAGGAGGAAAAACCCATAAAAGAATATTGGGGATCTAATTACCTATAATTACAGACTTCTGGGAAATCCTAGTACCCCCTATTTTCAAGAACTTTTAACGGTATCAATTTTTAAATCATTTATTGAATATTTTATGTTAGTTTACTATTTATTTTTATTTTTTCAGGACAAAACGAAAGCCAAGGAGCTAGAGATTCAATCCTTGGTGGATTTTAAAAGTACAAATGAATCGATTGCTACTTTGTTCAGTTCAAACCCTAGAGTTCCAAATCCAGGAGTGACGGAAGTGTTGAATGAATTTTATTCTGTTGCCCGAAGTTTAAATTATTCTGAAAATACCCTTTGCAAAGTTGAAAGATTTATGGCAGCCAAGAAATCTTCAAGGGTTTCAATGTATTTAAAGAAAGGGTCACCTTACAAGGAACTATTCAATTTAAAGTAAGACATATACAAAAACAAGACAGAAATAATTAAATATTTTTAAATTTGAATTTTAGGACAATTATGCTCCTAGAGAACGGATTGGCAAGTCGTTACAAATCCCAGTATTATTTTAATATACTCCCAACATGTATGAAGGATCCAGCTCCTGTGACTCAACAATTGGGAATTCGTGACACAAGACTAGCCTATGAAATATTTATTGTTGGATTTATAATTTCTTTAATTTGTTTTCTCGCTGAGATTAGAAAATTTATTCTAGCAAAACTTACGCATTCACAATGCTATTTCATTCATTAGCATTCACTACATGCCATTATCGTTAATAATCCAATAAAATTTGCTTATGCCATGCATATGAACTCAACTCATTTGATTCCATTCCGAGTGCCTAGTTGGAGTCAAGGTTAAAAATTTCTAATTTTAAGAGAGAGAGAAAGTGGTAATGAGGATCCAGCTCCTGTGACTCAACAATTGGGAATTCGTGACACAAGACTAGCCTATGAAATATTTATTGTTGGATTTATAATTTCTTTAATTTGTTTTCTCGCTGAGATTAGAAAGTTTATTCTAGCAAAACTTACGCATTCACAATGCTATTTCATTCATTAGCATTCACTACATGCCATCATCGTTAATAATCCAATAAAATTTGCTTTATGCGTTATACCATGCCTATAAACTCGACTCATTTGATTCCATTCCGAGTGCCTAGTTGGAGTCAAGGTTAAAAATTTCTAATTTTACGAGAGAGAGAGAGAGAAAGTGGCAATGGCAATATTTACGAATATTCTGACACTTTCCTCAGTCCTGTTAAAATGGAGCTTGCAAATTATATTTTTATAATATTATTATTTTGTTGGACTACAAGTGGAAGTCGACGTCGAGTAGGAGCAGTCGAGGAAATTTCACAATTTGATGTGACATGGGAATTGCCACCTTGGATGAGACCTATATATCGTCCAATGCCAAAGCGATTACCGACGACTAAGGCTCCACTTACCCAAAACAAAATCTCCATTACCCCTGAAAATCTCAAATTGTGGAATCACCTCTATTCCGAATTATTTAAAAAAGTCGAATCTACAAATTCTAATTCAAGTTCAAGAAACAAGCTGCCAAACCTGACTTATATTTCAAGAAATTGTCCACACAAATTCATTCTTTTACTCATATAGCCCAAAACATTGGAAAGCTGTAGAAGATCTAGGAAGACTCATCATGCGTAATGGTACGTAAAACTCAAATAAAGTTCGTATAGTCAATAAGTACAAAAAAATATAATTTATAGCTTACAAAACCATTGAGAAAAAACTCGCCAGGGCTAAAGCCTTAAGACAAAGCCAAGAAGTTCATCCAAAGGTTTGGTATTATGCAATCACGACAGTTTCACTCCATGACCCCACATTTCGAAATATTGTGAGGCCAATTCCTGTAGAGGTCATGCCAGATGTATTTATTAATGCAGAAACTATTGCAAAAGCTGAAAAGGTAGGCAATATAATATCTGGCCTGGCCTGACATATCTAATTTCGAACTGAACACTTAGAATCAAATACCGAATCACTGTGTACCGTTATGGAGTAATACTCAAAGTGGATCGCCAGGGCTAAAGCCTTAAGACAAAGCCAAGAAGTTCATCCAAAGGTTTGGTATTATGCAATAACGACAGTTTCACTCCATGACCCCACATTTCAAAATATTGTGAGGCCAATTCCTGTAGAGGTCATGCCAGATGTATTTATTAATGCGGAAACTATCTTGAAAGCTGAAAAGGTAGGCAATATAATATCTGACCTGGCCTGACATATCTAATTTCGAACTGAACACTTAGAATCAAATACCCAATCACTGTGTACCGTTATGGAGTAATACTCAAAGTGGAGGAGTAGAAAATGATGGAGAAAACTCCCTTTGGTATTTTCGTGAAGATATTCAACTCAATACTCACAATTGGTACTGGAATTTAAAATATTCTAAAAAGGGATATGGGAAGGCAGATCGTCAAGGGGAATTATACTACTACGCGCATCAGACGATATTGGCTAGGTATAGCTTAAACTAAAAAAGTCAAAATAACAGGATACATTTTTGGTTTTGAAATTATAGGTATGACGCCGAGCGTCTTTCCAATGGTTTGTCTAGACTTACTGCCATTCCTATCTCTAATCAAGAATCTTCCATCCCTGAACCCTATTTTCCACATCTACGGGATACATTATGGAGTAATACTCAAAGTGGAGGAGTAGAAAATGATGGAGAAAACTCACTTTGGTATTTTCGTGAAGATATTCAACTCAATACACACAATTGGTACTGGAATTTAAAATATTCTAAAAAGGGATATGGGAAGACAGATCGTCAAGGGGAATTGTACTACTACGCGCATCAGACCATATTGGCTAGGTATAGATTAAACTAAAAAAGTCAAAATAACAGGATTCATTTTTGGTCTTGAAATTATAGGTATGACGCCGAGCGTCTCTCCAATGGTTTGTCTAGACTTACTGCCATTCCTATCTCTAATCAAGAATCTTCAATTCCTGACCCTTACTTTCCACATCTACGGGATAGCTTGGGAAGAAATTGGACGGATAGAACTGAGGATGTTCAGATTTGGGTATTTTAAAATTTGGGCTATAACTTCCAGAGTTTTCTACATTTTTACCTTAACAGGATATTCTCCATGATGAAAATCCGGACGTGAAGAAAAATATTCGTCTTATGGATCTGATGCTTCTTTGGAATTATTTCATGGATGGTATTGTGGCTAAGAGAATAAAAGTATAAAATTTTGTTTAATTAAATGTAAACGTCAAATAAAATGAATATTTATATTTTAATGCAGAGAGATGATGGACAATCCATAATGTTAGACGATACTAATGGTATTAACATCTTGGGAGAATTTGCTCAGAGAGGTGGTCTTAGGCTTTACTTTAAACATTTTGGCAATTACACTAAGAACATTAATGATTATGGACATCTCATCATTGCCCTAGCAATGGACCCAAATTTCACGAATAAAGTGAGTAAAATGAATGTAACTAATGGTATTAACATCTTGGGAGAATTTGCTCAGAGAGGTGGTCTTAGGCTTTACTTTAAACATTTTGGCAATTACACTAAGAACATTAATGATTATGGACATCTCATCATTGCCTTAGCAATGGACCCAAATTTCACGAATAAAGTGAGTAAAATGAATGTATAGGTCAAAGGTCGATTTAATTTTAACGCATTTTGTCGTAGACAACCCCTGGTCCGATGGGCGACTTTGCAACGGAACTACGTGACGTAATATCTTACAGATGGCACATGTTTGTTAATGAATATTTTTGAGTATCATAAATACATGGATCTGAATCCTTATAATCCTCATGGCGAACTTGCACTGACTTGGCCAGGAGTCAATCTCGAAACTGTCACTGTGACCTCGGGAGGAAATGAAAATCAACTCACTACATTTTGGAATACTCGGAAGTTTCGATATAGCCCAATCCTTGCTTATGCGCATGTGCATGCTAATCAGTCAACAAAACCAAAGGTCCCAACCTTCATCTGTGCAAAACACTTGGACCACAAGGAATTTTCTTATGAATTTGTAATTGTAGGTTTCAAATTAAAATTAAGCCAGATTTTATAACTTTGACCTAAAATTCTGCATTTCTAGAACAAAGAGAGCTGGGTTCGTTCGACCATTGGTACAATTCGGGTATTTCTGGCTCCAGCGGTTCCAGAATTTGGTGTAAAATTCAGTATGACTGCCCAACACCACCTATTTTTCTTATTGGACATTTTTAGGGTCAAATGTACGTAACATATAATTAGTGAAAAATATACAAGTCTATAAAATTTTATATATTCCAGTGATTCCAGGAACAAATACAATCAAACGATCCTCTACTGAATCCTCTGTTACAGTTCCTTGGAATAGCAGTGGGTGTGGATGGCCCCATCATTTACTCATACCCAAAGGAACGGCAGCTGGTATGACCTTTGATCTTTTTGTCATTGTCACAAATGGACTTGAGGATGAAGTTGGTGCTAATGGTGAAGAATCAGATGGATGGCCATTGTGTGGTTCTTCTACTTTTGGTTCAAAATATCCAGATGCAAGACCCATGGGTTATCCTTTTGATAGATATCCTTACAAGGATTCTGATCAGAAGGATGCTGGATCAGTAGTTGATTTGATGGGTTACATAAATGGAATTGCTAATGTAAAAGTAATTCAACTAAATATAACTCACATGGGAGATGAAGATGACAAGGATGAGGAGTAGTTTAGTTTATATTTTAGTCCTTGTATTAATTTGCATGTTAAATTATTTAGCCGTGTTAATAAAATAGAGTGCTAAACAAGTTTAAGCTCTTAACTTTAGTAATTATTAGTGATGGCAGTCCAAGTAATAGTATTACTGGAGAAACCGGTTTAGAATTTACATGCGCTGAGTATCAAGGTATAAGTGTAGTCGTAATTTCCATCCGCGTGCCAGTACCACTTTTAATTTACGTCTCAGCCTTTGCATCACAGCATCACACCTAACTAAGAATTATTGAAAATTCTTCGTAAGATTTTTCTTAATAAAATTTTAATTGACACTGACAAATTTTTTGAAAGTTTCTTAATTTATTTGCTAGCAACAGACATGAATAATTGGAAATTAGCTGCCTTTTTGCTTGGAGTTGGAATTGTATGCTTTGCTCTCATTTCTACTTCGGAAGGATCACAAGGATTGAGGCCAATCCTGACCAATGCTAATCCAATTGGAGCTGGTGTGGAAGAAATTGACTTTTCCTCTTCCTTTGTGAGTTTGGCAAGAGAGAAAAGAGCATCAAAGCCAAGATGCCCATGCACCAATTGACACTGACAAATTTTTTGAAAGTTTCTTAATTTATTAGCAACAGACATGAATAATTGGAAATTAGGTGCCCTTTTGCTTGGAGTTGGAATTGTATGCTTTGCTCTCATTTCTACTTCGGAAGGATCACAAGGATTGAGGCCAATCCTGGCCAATGCTAATCCAATTGGAGCTGGTGTGGAAGAAATTGACTTTTCCTCTTCCTTTGTGAGTTTGGCAAGAGAGAAAAGAGCATCAAAGCCAAGATGCCCATGCACCAAAAAATGCAAGGATAATAAATGCTGTATTAAGGATAGGTCTTGCAAATGCTGCTAAGAAATCTACACGGCATATAATTGTCATTTAATGACTCATTTTATTCGTCATTCTCAATTTTATTGCATTTGTCTATGTTTGTGAAATCAAACTTTCAAAAATTGGGTCAAACTTTCATTAAATTTTATGTAGATTCGTCATATGTACGACGTACGGACTTTCATTTCTTCATTTAGATTGCATGTTCATTTAGTCTAGCTAAACGTTCCGAATTTTTGAAGAGCAATGACAAAATTAAAAATCCTGTCCCTCATATTTTTAATATCTGCCACGACTATGTGGATTGCACTATTTTCACACCTTGAGCGAACTACGGTTTCCTGAACTTAAATCCGTAGCAAACAAAAACCAAACTGGTTATTATTTGCATCCATGCAATTGTACCAAGTATAAAAATTCGTCATTCAGAGAGTAAGTAAAATATAGAAATAATTTGGAAATTTTCATGTGAATTATAAAATATTTTACTATAGATACCCCAGAATGAATTTCCCACTGCAGTGACGAAGCAGACTGGAGAGGTCAAGGTCAGCTAATAATTTCTTATGGTTTGTATAATGACTCAAAGGTCAAAGTCAAGGATCCTGGTGACAATTTTTCTTATTCTGTGGATGGAATTTTGAAAAATGTGGGTCAAATGAAAATTCTATACCCTGGATGGTCCATGAGAATTTATTCAAACCATGATTTGGATCAAGAATTCTGCAAATTCGCTTGTTTGGATGAAATCACTTGGTGTGATATACGAAACACTTCTCGTTTCCACATGCTCTGTAAGTCATGCCTTGCTAAAGGTCAAAGGTCAAAGTTTTTTAAATCGAACCTCTTTAGACGAATACGTGAATCCTCGTCTATGGAGATTTCTGATTTTGGGAGACCCAACCGTTGACATTTTTCTAAGCCGTGATTTGGATTCGTGGATAGTTGAGCGGGAAATTGAAGCCGTATCGGATTTTTTAAATCGAACCTCTTTAGACGAATACGTGAATCCTCGTCTATGGAGATTTCTGATTTTGGGAGACCCAACCGTAGACATTTTTCTAAGCCGTGATTTGGATTCGTGGATAGTTGAACGGGAAATTGAGGCCGTATCCGAATGGCTAAGTTCAAATTTTACATTTCATACTACCCGGGATTTGCCTAAAATTAGCCGGGCAATTCAAGCCGGAACACTGGGCATTAAAAATTACCAACTCAGCTCTAACGAGACTTCTTTGATGAGACAAGAAATTCTTAAGGTAAAGCAAGGCAGTACTCAAATTATTAAAATATAAGCCAATGTCTAATTAATCGTCTAATTAAACAGAAAGGAATTTTGAACCCAATGTCAACACATACTACCCGGGATTTGCCTAAAATTAGCCGGGCAATTCAAGCCGGAGCACTGGGCATTAAAAATTACCAGCTCAGCTCTAACGAGACTTCTTTGATGAGACAAGAAATTCTTAAGGTAAAGCAAGGCAGTATTAAAAATATTAAAATATAAGCCAATGTCTAATTAATCGTCTAATTAAACAGAAAGGAATTTTGAACCCAATGTCAACACTGGACGAACATCTTCTGAATGAATTAATTTTTGAAACATACCCAACACGGATTTTAATTCATGATGCTTATCGTTGCATGCTAAATTTCTCTGACAATGTTTACGTTCCTACGGTCCCATTTCCAAAGCAAAGAAAAAGTCGACATATATTTTTTGCAAAGGACACTAGCGTATTTATAAAATATCAAGTTCCACCGTGTCCTGTTGCATGCAGACCCAGTTACGGGAAACATTGGACTTATTGTTAAAAAACTAAAAAATATGGTACAAATGCTATTCAAATTTTTATTCATACGCTCATAATGAAATTGATTTTTTGTAACATCTTACCCAAAAATTACTCAAGAGTACAACAGAATGTAAATTTCAAATATAGAATTTGTATTGTAATCAAAATAGAAAATTTCAACCGTGTTGTAAGAATTTTCTTGAAAAATCGAAATAAATTACTAAAAACTTGAAATCTTTAAAATTTTGTAATCCTTGCATTGGAAATCTACTGAAATTTTCTTAAAATTTGTAATAGCATTACGAAACGAAGATCAAAATAAAGAACTGACTCTGATCAATTTCTTCATCCTCACGCTAACAACCAACCAAGAAGGACGTCTTAGAATTTATTCTGTGTGAGGAGATATTTCTACGTTTAATTTCAACTTTGATTTTGACTCGAGTTCAGTTATCAGAAGTAAGTATAAAATTAACTCTAGTACTTTTTAATTAATTAACTACTAAATATTCACGATTTTTTATTCTAATTTTTCGGTTCAACTTCTACGGGTCAGATTTTCTGCACAATGTCAAACGGTCGGAATGATCGAGAGTAAGTTTATTTTTTTAGAATTATTATTTTATTTAAGAATATTTAAAAATTCAAGCATTTGTATTAGAAATCGTGGCAGCAGCAGCAATGGGAGTGGTGATGGGCACAACTTGCTTTCAATCACCTATGGCAGAACCTTACTTGGATTTGTGTCCAGGATTCAGAATCCAATTGAGACAGATGAAGAGGCAGAAAAATACACATTTGTCTCAGGAATTCATCGTCCACTGTATTGTAACACCAAGAATTGGAGCTGATATTCCAGAAGAAATCAAGACAAATTACACGTAAGCAAAAATTTAATTTTTATTTAATTATTGTATGGCGTCATGTTTTTTCGTTATTTATAGAAAGGAAAGTCAATCTACCTTATTCGGACTTCGAATAAGAGCTGCAAAACCAATCCCAAGGTAAGTTTTTTAAATAATTTGTGGCTATTTTTAATTAATTGATTAATTTGTTTTAGATTTAAGGCTGAGCGTACAGAATGGGGAATTGATTTGAGGAAAGTGGAAACTACAATCATTCCTTACAACATTCACTCTGTCCGAAAACAACAAAAGGAAATGAGCCCAGTTATACAATGGATCAAATGACAACCAAAATGAATTTGCGCATATTCGGTGAGTATTAATTTTTTAACATTACAATATTTAACTAATTAACAAAGTAATTAATATAGACCAGCATTTGTGAGCAATCGTTACATTTTGAAGAAAATCATGGTCCTATCCCCAAATGACAGGGCATTTACATTCACAGCAGAAAGGATCAATGGAACAATTTTTCTTAAGGAAGGTCATGCAGCATACAACAATCGAGTAATTAATATAGACCAGCATTTGTGAGCAATCGTTACATTTTGAAGAAAATCATGGTCCTATCCCCAAATGACAGGGCATTTACATTCACAGCAGAGAGGATCAATGGAACAATTTTTCTTAAAGAAGGTCATGCAGCATACAACAATCGTGGGAATGGTCATCAATGCCCTGGGGCACTTTTCGAGAGTATTATGCTCAGAAGTAAGTTAAAAAATTCATTAATATATTTTTAAGTAAAATATTTATTTAAATCCCAACAGATAGTGAAAATATTGAGGCAGGGCTCTACGATGTGAACGAAAACAACCTATGGAATTCAACTTGGAGATATTCATGGGATCAGTGTTCTTTTTAGTGGAGAAATTGATGGATTCTGGGGTGAAGAAAATGGGAATTGGAATGCAGCTACGGAGGAAAACATGGAGATTTTGGATCAACGCATCACTGAAGTCAAAACAATTCATCGTGATTTGTTTTTTCCAAGAATGAATCAAAATTTCATGTAAGACCAAATTTTGAATTTATTTTCACTTTATTTCAATTAACCAAAAATTAAAACCTATTGCAGTGCCAAGATGTCCGATTCCTATGCTCAATGTGTACTATCAGGAATTCATGAGATTTTATATGGAATCATGGACGATAAGAAAACGGTTCAGTTACAAGTCATCAAATTGAGTGAAATATTCACGGAAATGCAGAAAAGGGTAGGTAAATTAATGTGCAATTCAATTAGAATTTTAACAAATGATTTATTTATTTTTTTGGCTAGTCGAGCAAAGAAAGTCCGTGTCCTGACCCTTACAAATACTTTTCCCGTGTGTATGGGACTTTGAAGAAGATTTTGGAAGTTGTAAGTGAGGATAGCCCAATCATGTATCTTTGCACAGCGACGACTCATTGGAGCTTTGTTGACGTCACAGAGATTTCTTCATTGTCAACCCTCTACCCAAATCCACCAACTAAAAAATGAAGGACCAGACCTCGGAATATAGATTTTCACTATTTCAACAATATTAATTAGTTTATGATGATTATATTTTTATTTTTATTGTAACTACTGTTAATAAATTTGTTGGAATAGACATTTTCTCATGATTTGTTTTATTAGAAGTTTTATTGGATAGTTAATGCTACAGGATGCAAAATTTTTGTAGGTTAGTACACGACCATCCAAGTCACTAGACTTACGATCGTCATAAAAAATTGTGTAATTTAATGGAGGGGAAGTTGTAATCATCAAAATGTTTAACTTTTACGCTTTTTGATTGTTTTCAAAATTGCTCAGTTAATAATGTTATTTTTCCACTGTTGTGAAACCAAGGACAAGACAAGAATACTTTAAACTTGACTGTGCAGATTTTATTTACTAATTTCGGTCAAAATTAAGTACAAAGTACAAATCTATTTTGTAAATTGGCTTTTTTGTGAACATCATAAAAGTTATTTTTATTTCATGTGCTTCATCACTAGGACTTCACTAATATTATTCATAAATAATAATTCAATTTTTGCGTGCACTGCTATACCATTGCAGCGGAAGTAAGATCATAAAATTTAATGCTTTTGGCATTGACGACTGCCTAATTAAGTTTAGCTAAGCAAAACCACTAGATTAAGTTTAGCTTAGCTGTAGGATTGATTCGGGTTCATAAAGAACAGCATGCACAGAGCTTGAAACCACAAAAGTGTCACACGAAAAAGTAACATTATTCAATGCACGGTTAATATTTGAGAGGATTGAACGAAACCTTACACTTTAGATGCAGGAAAAAGTTATCGTACTGTATATTATGTAAATGTTAAATAAACTCTCAATCAATAAATCAATATCTGATGGACTTGTGCTATACAATTACCCGTTTATTGGACAATAGAGTGTGATAAGATAAAAATTTCAAGTTTCTTGCTAGCTTCCAGCTAGATTTTTAGTTTGTCAAATACTTCAATGTGAATTGATTAGAAAGCCTTGAAACGTATTAACAATTTGAATTTAACCAACGAAATTACATTAAATCCTTGAACATGGGTTCAACCGAAAATACGGTAAGACATGCATATTAAAATTATATGATTTTAACTAAATAATTAATTTTTATTTTCTAACAGCCTGGTTTCCTGCAAAATTCCATCAGAATTCACACGGTAATTTCCCGTGTCAATTCAGTTTTACGAAATTTATTTCTTGATCGCTGGTATCAATATTCTTCTTCGAAATGGAACAAGTCATCTGCAAAAATTTTCATTGAAGGAATTGGAAAGAAAGTATATGACAAAATTCAAAACATTCAAAAGAAAAGTTTGCTTTCCGGAGATGTTAACAAATGGGATACTACAACAATTACAGATATTTTGCTTTTTACGGAATTTCCCAAGCAAAATTTGCGACCTGATAAAAAAGAACGAGCTATGCTAGAAGAACTTAAAAGGCTCCGAAATTTACATGCCCATCATCCTGACCCTGCAGTAGGGATTGATGATGAAACTTTTGAGTCAATGTGGGAAAGATTCACAAAAGTTTTAACTTTTTTCAACTGCACGATTGAGGAACTGGATAAAATAAAAACATCAAGCAATTTGAGCAGTTTCCAAGACGAAAATAATTCTACAGCTTCAGAAAATCAAACTAAAGACGCCGAACGATTGAAATTGGAAGCAAACGAATTATACAGAGCCGAACAATACCAAGAAGCTGTAGATACCTACACAAAAGCATTGGGATTATCTGGACTTAAAGATAGTGTCCAATCGGTTTTATATTCGAATCGCTCTGCAACATACCTCTCCATTGGAAAGAAAAATGATGAATCCTCATCCTCCGCTGAGGATTTTTATCGTGCATTGCAAGATGGAAAAGATTCAGTTCGTCTAAATCCTACTTGGTATAAAGGCTATTTTCGCACTGCAAATGCTTACATGGAGCTGAAAGAGTATAAAAATGCTCTTGGTTATTTTGAAAGTGCTCTAAGCCTCTCACCTGGAAATATGGAACTTTTGAATGCAAGGGACAATTGTCGATTGGTCATAGGACAAGAAAGCCGACGAGAATACATGGATCCAACCCATATGCCTTGCACAGACGAAGAATTATTCCGAAAAGCCAAAATACGAAATGCTGACGTTGATGCTGGTCGTTGGGAATCCTTTAGGAAATTTGAATCCAAACTTAGACCTGGAATATCATTTGTACGAGAGGCACAGGCAAATATAAGTGGATTAGGTAGATCCAAGAATCCTGTCCTTGCAGCTCAATTATTTGCAAAGGCTGCTTCTCTTGGAAATGCTGAAGGAATGTACAATCTTGGACATTGCTACAAGTATGGTAAAGGTGTCCAACAAGATTTCAAGATGGCAATTAAATTATTTAACCAAGCAGCTTCTCAACCATATATGCTTCACAACGGGTTAATGGTTAACATAGGCGTAGCCGAAGCTGAACATGCTCTTGGACTAACTTACCAAGAAGGGGTTGGAGTTACCCAGGATTTCTCTGAGGCTGCGTCGTGGTATCAGAAAGCTTCAGATCATGGATTTTCAGGTTCATCCAATAATTTGGCTTTTCTTTACCTACAAGGGAAGGGTGTACCATTAAGTTTAGATCGAGCAGCTCAATATTGGAAGTTATCTGCTTCACAAGGAAATGCTTTAGCAATGCTATCCTTAGCTTATCACTACCTAGAAGTTGACCCAGATCCAGAGCAGGCAAGAGAATGGCAAAAGCGAGCAGTTAAACATGGAAATTTAGACGCACAATTAAATACAATAGAATTCGAGGCCAAGGTTAAAGAGATCGAGAAGAAACAGAAACCTTTACTGGATGAAATTTTGAAGTGGGAAAAGAAGACTGGAAATTCTCCTGACGGTCTTACCTTTAATGCTCGCGAAGAACAGGCAAGAGAATGGCAAAAGCGAGCAGCTAAACATGGAAATTTAGACGCACAATTAAATACAGTAGAATTCGAGGCCAAGGTTAAAGAGATCGAGAAGAAACAGAAACCTTTACTAGATGAAATTTTGAAGTGGGAAAAGAAGACTGGAAATTCTCCTGACGGTCTTACCTATAATGCTCGCACTAAGCGAATGCTTCGTGACGACCAACCTAAGGCAGCACAGGCTATGGACAGATTGAACAAAATCTACTTGGATTCCGAAGTCAATGGTTCAACTCCATATTCAAATACACGACATTGCTTTGATCCCGATATGCTCGCAAAATATTCTGAGCTTGGCTCTGAAACGGCAATGACAATTTTAACAGCAATGATGCATTTTGTGGATGTATTTACAGTCTTTTTAAATGGTAACCCAAGAAGTTGTTCTGAATGGATAATTCGTGAAATCGCAGAATGCTACAGAATTGAACAATTGGTTGTTCAACTTCATCCAGATTGGAAAAAAATATTGTACGAAATTGTTATGGAAACCTTGGCAGCGGTTCCTGAGAATACCACATCTGATTTGGACAGGGATGCCAGAATAATTTATTGTTATTCCGATATAGACACTATGGATAGCAGACTCGTGTTCGTGGAGCATTCAAAGGCTAAATATCCAATGGAGGAAACGTTTTACCAAATTCATAGTTCCATTTGTGGATTTCTGCGCAAGTATGATTTGGGTATGGAAGAATTGGAAAAAGCACTTGTGCTTTTCCCAAATAGCTTTGAACTTTTGTACGCTAGAGCTGTACACATGAGATTAGGCAAAGATGGAAAAAATCCAGGTGATCATGCGGAAGTCATCAAGGCTTATGAAAAATTTATTTCTACTGCTCCTAGAGATCATCGTAAAATTCCAGAATCTTTTTATGCCATTGGACTTGAGTATTGCTTGAAATTGGTGGTACCTAAAAACGGAATGGAAAATATGAACACTAGATCAATGGATGCGGGTTTAACTAAAATGGAAGAATATTATCGATTAGGCTTAGATGCCGAAAAGATTCAGCTCCCATGTTTCATGCCATATGACTCGACGAGTAAGGAACTCATTGAAAGTCACCTGTCACTGATGCAAGAAATTAAGCAGACGGGATCTAAGCAGAAAAAAATCGAAGGCAAAGGCCCCGCGTTATCACCTGTACCAGTGTCAACCAGCCTAGGATCTGAAGCAAAACCAAATTATGAAATGCTTACTGATCCAAATCGACTACTCATCATAAAACATTATCGTGAACATTTGCTTCTTCGGAAAACTAAATTGAAGGAGTTTGAATCTAACGCCCATCAAGTAAGTTGGACAAATAAACCCGCGCATGTGCATAGAGCCCCTTCACAGCTTGTTGGGCTCACACCCATACTATTTTCTGAAATGGACCCATGTGTCGATAAAGTTTACAAAGATCGCGTAGTTCAGGTAACGAGCGTTGAAGAACCAGGCATCGGAGGTTTTCCTTCTATCTCGGTCATATTTCAAGATAGTACGGGACAATTGCTTCGAGCATTTATCTATAACTATCCAGAGCAAGATGAAAAAGTTATAAGGGATAAACTTGGATTTGGAGCAAAAATGAGCATTATTAATCCATACATGAGATTAGCCGGAGATGGAAAATTTGGACTTCGCATTGATGACAGCAGTTGCATTTTTCATCATGCGAATGCAAGCGAAACAAACAAAAGGTGTCGATTCTGTGGTCAAGAAAATTCAAGTTTCAATTGTGGAAATTGCAAATGGGCTCATTACTGTGGTAAGGAATGTCAAAAAATTGATTGGAAGTTAGCAAATCACAAATCTATTTGTGTACGAAATTAAATCAATAAAAATTACATGTACTCGAACGTCATTCGGTTTTGATGCACTTAATCCATTAGTTACAAAATTATTACGACGTATTCTTAAATTGAAAAATTATGGCATCGTAGGCAGGCACTCAACAAATAATAAAATGAGATACGTAATATCCATTTCGGTCACTTTGTAAAGAAAAGTACCAGAAAACAGGATCACTTAAGAGGTATAGGCTCTAGAATGCATATTTGTCAAGAAGACGGAACAAGAAAATACTAAAATATTTATTAGCAGACAAACTTGGTGAATTTTGCCAACTTATAACTAGGGTAAAAGTGAAAATAACAAGGATTTGCTATATGTATTTGCCTTTAAGAAATTATGCATTGCCTTGAGTAGAGTTGGCATCATAAAAAATGTATAGCATCAACAAATTATCTCATATCTAGCCAGATACATTTTAGGGCTGCCCGTACTTACATGATAATTTAATTTTGAAATTCTTAAGTGCACTAAAATCAAGATGTAAAGTAAAATCGGTATAATTCCATCCTAAATAGGTTATAAAGTAGCCAACTTTGACTTATATGTAAATGTTAAATAAACTCTCAATCAATAAATCAATATCTGATGGACTTGTGCTATACAATTACCCGTTTGTTGGACAATAGAGTGTGATAAGATAAAAATTGCTAAATTCTTAAGTGCACTAAAATCAAGATGTAAAGTAAAATCGGTATCATTCCATCCTAAATAGGTTATAAAGTAGCCAACTTTGACTTGAAAGTTCCAGAAAAATATTTCTTGTGCGACCTGAAGGAAAAATTTGGGAGTTATCTACCACTGACAATGGAAAAAATAGAAAAAACTTACGAAGTTTGTGTAAAATTTGCATACCACTTCGGTTGCCTACCATTTAGCTGGGGAAACCGTGGATTTATTGCAAAAAGTCAACGAAAAATCCGAATCAGAACATGGATTTGGTTATCCTTCATTGNTGACAATGGAAAAAATAGAAAAAACTTACGAAGTTTGTGTAAAATTTGCATACCACTTCGGTTGCCTACCATTTAGCTGGGGAAACCGTGGATTTATTGCAAAAAGTCAACGAAAAATCCGAATCAGAACATGGATTTGGTTATCCTTCATTGCCCTCTCATTTATTACTACCATGGGTCAAGTATCAGTCGAGATCAATTCTGCCATGAAGGGGCAAAGTGCGACACGCTATGAAAAACTCCGAAGACTTCAAGTTCTTGGCTCCCTCATGGCATTGATTTGTCAACTCAACACAGTTTGGAAATCATACGAGTTAAAAGAAGGGACGATGCAAACATTTACAAGATTCAGGGTTGTCGAGAGCCATGGATATTTACCAGAGTTGCCCAAACTAGCTACACAAATTCGGATGATGATGATATTTCTTGCACTCGTGACAATTCTTGCGCCTTTGGTCTGTGTTTTGCTGGCATTTTGCGAATATGACTCCAATATCCTTTATCGGAAATTCCCCCAGTATACAAAGCGTCAACGACCCGGGCGTCGAGCACATTGGCATCCAATCGTCGCTATGGGCATAGGAACCATAGAGTATTTTGTCATGTCCCAACAAATGTGTTGCATTCTGTACTATGGCTGTTGTCTAACTACGGCTCCAATTCTATTCATCAAATGTCTCAGAGTGCTCAAGTAAGGATCTGTGCATGCGCCAAGCTTATGTAAGCTAAATTGGTTGATTTTTTGCTTCAGAAACTTTAACCACGAGAACGCAGCTTCAGACGACCGACTTTTGCATCCAGACTACTGGATAATTTTCTACAAATCTTTGTACATGCTGAATCGACGCCTGAACAATACAATGACACAATTTTTGGCTCCTTGCTTCCTCCTGATCAGCATCCTCCTCATGGTCTACCTCAACTATATCTTGTTGGCATCTCAACTATTCTGGGGAATAAAATTCTTATTAGGCATTGTAAATCTTACACTTTTTTTCTTCATCACACTCATTTGTCAGATTGCAGGCTCTTTACCTACTGATTCAGCCAGCTCGATTCATGCGATGATGAGTGGAAAGGTTTGTGGTCGAGTCTCAAAATATAATCGTCTCAGGCTCAAAGCATGTGAAACGACAAAGGTACGAATCGGTTGTTTCTTTAATGTAAGTGAAACAACTCCGTTGGAAATTGCATTCATTATCATTGATCTTACGATTGATACGATTTTGTCACTTGATCAAAATTAGTTTTAGCAAATAAAAAAATGTTATGTCGTTCGTTTCCTCTTTATTTTTGCAGTCAAGGGCATGTATGGCATATTTGCAAAAATGATTCACTCAAATTTAGTACTAAGTTTATGTATTCCATCCTCTTTTCCGCTTGCTTACTCAACCAAATTCCATTTACTGTGTATGCTGACACTGATAAGAATTTTATCTCTCGCCTAGACAAGCAAAGTAACGAGATTAACCTTGTACTTTTTTTTCTGTGCCGTGCCACCCTAAAGTGATAAAATAAAATTACTGATAACCAATTGCTAGGCTATGAAGCTTAATCTGTATGTAAAATGAGTCCAAGTGCGATTTTCGCAGAAAAATGAGGACAAACCAACTCAGTGTGCTCAAATAAATTATAACAGCTTCATTTCATTGCCAATTTAGTATTTCGATTCAAAATGTCAAAATCCTACAATGTCCGTGTTACAACAATGGAAGCAGAAATGGATTTTAAAATCCGGGAGTCAACAGGCGGGTATCAATTATTTGATCAAGTCGTGAGTGCAATTGGATTGGGTGAAGTCCGATTTTTTGGTTTGCAATACACAGACACATTTGGCTCTCCTAGTTGGATCAAATTAAATAAAAAAATAATGTTACAAAAAGTCAAGAAAGAGTCTCCGTTGCAACTGTTTTTTCGTGTTAAATTCTACCCTGAGGATGTGACAGATGAAATTACACAAGAAGTTACAAAACGAATGTTTTATTTGCAAATCAAAAATGCAATTTTGTCTGAAGAAATTTATGCATCACCAGGTAATTAAAAAATTAAATATTTATTTTGCAACTTATTTTTAATTCACATTTTTTATGCAGAATCTTCAGTGCTATTGGCATCTTTTGCATTCCAAGCCAAATATGGTGATTACAGCAAGGAACTGCATGGAAAATTGGTTCATGACAGATTTTTACCCCAGAGGGTCTTGGATCAACATAATATTTCCAAAGAGGAATGGCAATCCCGACTCGTTAATTGGTGGGATGAGCACAAAGGGATGAAACGAGAAGTAGCCATGATGGAATATCTCAAGGTCGCTCAAGACCTTGAAATGTATGGGGTGAATTATTTTGAAATAAAAAATCGGCGAGGAACTCATCTCTGGCTTGGAGTTGATGCCCTTGGACTAAATATTTATTCTAGAGAGAATCGCTTAACCCCAAAAGTTGGATTTCCTTGGACAGAAATTCAAAAAATTTCCTTTGTCATGAAGAAATTTGTGATTAAGCCATTGGAGCGTCGAGCCCCTGATTTTGTCTTTTTCGCTCATTCAAAAAGAACAAACAAAAAAATATTTTCAATTGCTGTTGGAAATCATGAATTATACAAAAGGCGTCGGATGCCTGAAGATCTTGGATCGTACAGGATCAGATCGACTCGTTCGAAGGTGCAGGAAGAAAAATTGGCATTGGAAGAAGAAGTCGTAAAATTAAGAGAAAAGATCAAGAAAAGTCACTCTACTGAAGAAAAACAAAAAGAATACGAAGACAGGTTGAAAAAAATGGAAGAAGCAATGAAAATGAGAGAAAATGAACTTGAGGAAGCACAAGATTTAATTCGTAGATTGGAAAAGCAACTCAGGGAATTACGAGAAGCAAAAGAAAAACTTGAAAAAAGAGAAAAAGAATTAGAAGAAATGTTGAAGCAGATGGAAATGAATATTGAGATGGAAATGGCTGATCGTGTCAAGCTAAGTGATAATATTCGATTAAAACAAGAAGAAATTGAACGAATTCAAATGGAAATTAAGATAAAGAACGAGGAGACTTGGCGTTTGCATGAAGAAATTGAGTCCGTTCGTCGACATCAAGTTCAAATTGAAGCTGTCATATCTGAAGCAAATCAAGATCAAGAAAGAATCATTGCTGCACATCGAAATTCAATGAAAAAGCAATCGCAATCAGTTTCTATCAGCACCAGTACCAGTAGTGAAGACGACGACGAACAAGAAACCCATAAAAATTGCAAAGATAAAGTCATTCTACGTAAAAATGCTAATGTCAGACGGGAAAATCGTCAGCAGCAAGTGAAATCAGAAATACCCACGAGTGAATTGAGCACAAGTAGTGATGATGAAGAAACAATCAGAATGCGCAAGATGCAATATCAATTCCGAAAAGAAGCAAACCAATCCGCCGTGGCATCAGCCATAGCTAGACCTGGAAGCTCACATAGAAATTCAAGGTCAAGTTCTGACGATCATTCCACTAGCCAAGAACCTTCAAGACAAAACTCGGTGGAATATTCGTCAAATCATAGACAACCAAGACCTGTATCAGCAGAGCCTTCCTCTACTAGTACTACAGGTCACAGAGCTCCGCCACCACAAAGGTCAATTTCTATCCCCGCTGACCCAGAAGAATATTGGACGAATCACAATGTGGATGACAATAGATTTGAATACGGGAAACGAAGACAGACGGAGGCTGAAAGGAATTTTCTCCTCAGAAAACAATTGCAAGTTTTGACCCAAGAATTGGCTGAAAAACGAGTCGAGACGCTGGAAACTCCAATGGATAAAATCCATTACCAAAATGTTGGACTAGGACGAACCAAATATAGATCATTGAGAGAAGTACGTCAGGGAAATACCAAACGAAGGGTTGATTTCTTTGAAAATATGTAAAATACGATTTTAATCTTCTGTTTCGGTTCGTTAGTATGATAATTTTACCTTATCAAATAGAGAATAGCTTGAATTAAAAGAAATATATAATTAAAGCTAACAAGCTTATATTACAGACTAGCTAACCAATTACTTTCGAACGAAATTGGCATAAACACACGTTAATTCTTTCGTTTCTAACTAACTCAATTCAAAGAAAATTTGAGCTTACGTATAATGCTATGTTTGTTGAACATATTTCCACACAACTAGAATACATATAATACAAAAGTCGGTCAACAAGGCCAGGAATAACTCACTTACAAAAGTTATGCAGCAAATACTACTACCTAAAATCCAATTTTTAAATTTTTTTAAAAATACAGACCCTTGATCCTAGTTTACTCATGAAATTGAGAATAGATAGTTACGAGTTTTTCTCAGAATCATTTCATATTTAGATTTAATTTTGACACTTCAATAAAGTAGGTTTATGCAGAATTGAGTTATTTTATTTTTAGCATTCCGCACAAATATCTTGAACAACCATTCACAGAACTTTTCGTCCAATACGGCATAAATAGATCAAAGCCAATAAAATGAACCACAACCAAATATAAATCAATCCAACTCCTAAAAATGAAACAATGGCCAAGAGTAGGAGTAAGAGCTGACCCAGTTTTGGAGCTAATGTTAAGCCATGATACCAATATCCATTTCTTTATAGACTGAATCTCTCAATTTAGACAAGCAAGAAGTTAAATAAAATTAGTCGTACAAACTATGATTGTCTTTTGAGGATCAGCCAATAAATATTTAGTCTACTTGCTTCCTTCCCGGTTAAGCTGGAGATTTGACATTATATTTGAATGAAATTGAATAATTTCCACAATACGATGAACTGATTCGTTGTAAGAAGAACAGGTGTTCCAAATCTAATTACAAATAAACCGTGGTAGACGCGTTAGCAAAGACTTCGAAGTATTTTCAAATACATGATGAGGAAACCCAGCCCACAGAAGTGCAAACTAAAAATGAAAAATAATTGTAGAAAAATATATCGGATAAAAAGTCGTACATGAGCTAGATCTACAGTGAAACATTAGACAAAATTTGTCGATTTTCCTTTTTTGGATTATGAACCTTATTTTTTTTCGGTTCCTAACTTTTTATTGACAACTTCACCAAAGCTTACACATTGCTTGCTTTGCAAATCGTTGTAATATTTGTACACATTTAAGGAATACTAATTTAATTCTGTTGCATGCTGTACTGCAGGTCATGAAAATACTTGCAACTAAATTCATCATAATAGAGCGTATACTAACACATATTTCAAATATAATGACCAAAACAGCTACAATAAGCCCAGCAAAATATAAATAAAATATGTGCTGAATTTGTGGTCCAATCCTGAGCTGGCAAGGTGATACACATTCAAATGTGGCATTTGATATTGCTTCTCTAAGGCGCGACTTAGTTTTCAGTTTTCTGTGAAACAAAGTCCATTTATCATACAAGTCATAAATCCCTGAGCTCATCAATCCTTGTACTTTACTGTAAAATATCTTTAACACGCAAGGCAGTTGCCTTGAAATTGTGATACCATTCACAAATTTCCAAAATGGTTTTGCTCCTGAGAAAAATTTTGTTCGTCCACTCATTTCGTTGAAATATGTTCGAAAGTTTTCCAAATAATCCTCTGGATGAATAAACACTTTCCCAGAGCAAGATTCAATTTCTTTAAGAAATAAATCCATTCGATTTTGCCTAGCTGCTTTTCCATGCTGCCACATTAATACAGCTCTGTTGCTTTCTTTAGGACTTACAAATTTTTTGTGGGAATTGAAATCGATTAATGAACTCCAACCTCTATCCTTTGGCTTGCGGTATCGAAGAGGTATCATTATTACATCCTTTGTTATGTTGTGTTTTAAAACG
>WJEZ01000675.1:0-24570 GCA_009869925.1 Thalassaphorura encarpata
TTTCGCAAATTATTACCTCTCATCATAGGCTACAAGAATATACAGGCCAATTCTATCATCTATTTTGGGCCGAAAAAACCACCAAATCCGGTACCAGCCTTTCTCAAAGTCCATAATTTTCATGAAATCCAATCCGTCCTTTGAAGATTGATTATAAATTCATAGAAGAGATTTCAAATGAGGAAAAAGCGACTAGTTAGTCTAGATTAAAAAATATAATAAATTTACAAATAATCTCATTATCTCAAGAGTTGGATTATATTCAATTTAAGTGTAAAATGTATTCGTAATGCAATAGTACATGTAATTTCCTCATTTTGGAATAAAATAGTGTTTTTCAGGGTTTTCATAAATTTTGAGCCGTGTCATACGTTTGATCTGCTTTATAATTATTAGACTACACACTCACTAATTTCTAGGCTGACACAAAGCCCTGTGCAGTTCAATGCACTTGAATAGAATAAAATTCTCACCGAAAAGTCCAACACCAAAGGTGAGTAAAAAGAGAAAGCACCGCACTGACGAGTTCGGGAATGCCGTGATGCCCCGAATTCAGTGCGTCGTGCTTTGCTTGGCGTCTAAAATCTGGAATTGCGCCTTTCTGTCACTCGTCGTACAATCCGTACCACCTGGAACCTACTCACCCCACGCAAAATAAGACAAAAATAATATTTATTTGGCTGTTTTCTCCTCCAGCTTGCTGAAGCTCAAACTCAAACTTCTGATTCTCCGATGGAATCATTAAAAATAATTGTCACTTAATCTTATCTTCTGGTCACACTAATTACTCCCATATTTTGATTAGAAATACAAATCGGACATATATATATTTTCCATACAAATTAGACGTTGAGAAAACTCAACCAGTTGTCGTATTGCCCAACGCTACAGGCTTCATATCCCGAGTAGTATTTTCTATAGGGGTATACAATAACTTTCACTAGATAGTAAACACATAGTATACTAGTTCATGTGTCAAAACATCCAGAAAACAATTTTACATAAAGAAACCGCCAGTATTTAATGAATTTGCCAAAATTAATTACATGGATCGCACAAATAATACAGAAACATCTCGATCACGTGTTGCCTCTTTCACTTGGTGTTTTGGTTGGATATCTAAACACTGGAGAAGAAATAGAGGTGAGTTGTGTAATTTTAAAGTTAATATATTTATATTAGTTGCTGGCATTAAATTAATTTATGATCAGATGACATCAAATCGGATTTGGACTTAAATGGAACTGCAATTAACGAGCCAATGGAAATGAATAATTCAACCAAGACGGAAAAGAACACAGAACCAGAGCCTCCGCTTCCGCTCAGCAAAATAAATGTGTTCAGATTTCGAAAATCAATTTCAAAACAGCGTTGGAAATCTGCATTTCATAAAACAAAAGTTACACCGAAAGGTACAATTTCGGATATGATAGGTTTGCCCTCGCCTGAAGAAAGTACAGAACGAACCATGGGCTTTATCCTAAAATCACGACAACAAAGAATTGAAACTGTTGTGGATTGGGCCTTCATCGTTAGAAAATATCGAGAAATCTTTGGGAAAAAAGAACCAGCGATTCAAGTGGATGTAGAAATGGATCCTCAACCAGAATTACCTTTTGAAGCCCTTCAACGTAGACGTAGCAGTATAACATTTACGCGTCCTGAGGTTTTCAATTTATAGAAAGTAATCTAAACTGCTCTTCCTCTTCCGTCCGGCAACAAAAGAGTTCCTTTTGAGAAATCAAAAACTGAGAAAATAATTATGCACAATTAATTATCTTGATGTTACGAATATTTGAGATTAACTACAAAGCTAACTAAGAAATTCAAGTAGAATTATTTGTATTATTTCTCTAATTAGGTTTCATTTTAAGTTCTTAATAAAATAGCCGTTTTAGTAATTTGAATTTATTTAAACCTCACAATAGTATAAGAATAAAGTAATGTAACTTTTGGCTCAAAAAATCTACACTTTTAAATATCGCCCACTACAGTATTGGAAAGTGCATAAATCCACATTTCCATATGATGAATTTTACTTCAATTGACAAAATACAAGATAAACTTCGTTTAAACTTTAAACTATGCATTTTATGAGTGTGCCGAGTTACACGTGTGAAACTCTGATGAAACATTTTTTCCTTAAAATGAAAATTCCAATTATATTCCAACGACAGACTGCCACGTACTCATAATGCATGAACTTTTGTCTGTATCATTGACAAATGAATATTTAGTTCACCCATTGCACTATAATACTACAAATTATACAAACAAATTTTTTATGCACGTGCGTCTAATCTTGAGTTTTTAAACTTTTCTTAAGGCAAACCAAAACGACAATGCAACGACTGAGAGGACATTACACAAGATTCTTGCGATAATCCTGTCATCCACATCCGGTGTAAAATTATTAAAATCTAATCCAATCTCAAGACAAACCACCTGGGGAATTTAGTTTATAATCCATTTTATTTTTCTTCGGGAACGAATGGTCATAAAAACAATTTATTTATTCAAGAATTCATCCATGTGCATGTACGTAATATCCAATCCAATGTCCTTCCTTTTCTTTGTATGCTAATTGTCTATTGATGTCAAGATGTTGTTGAGTAGACCAGAAGCCAAGTCGACGACTTACTTGAAGAAATGAATTGAATTACATAAAACCATATCATAGCATATAGTGATGGGCAACATTTTCCCAACGTTGAGTTGCATAGGTATTAGCTGAATATTTGTTAAACGAATTTGTCATTGCTTTGAACATTGTTATGTGACTTATGCCATGCGTTTGTCCTTCCTCCAAGAAGTACATATACTAGATTCTTAAGATTTTGACTCAGAATTAGAACCAGCTCTTAGTTTGAATGGAATAGAAGACGTAGAGATTTGGATGCCCATGTGCAAAGTGGTTATTCTCAACTTCCCCATTGGATATTATGATTTGCATTGCCTTGGCTTGGCTTGGGTTGGCTTGCATTGGTGTTGGTGGTTGTAAAGAGCAAGCTGGAACAAAATAAAAAAATGGGTAGTTCGGAAATGCCGTGTTGCCCCGAAGTTGAGGCGAGGGATAGAATGAGATGGGATATGCTTTGTAACTTGCGCCTTTTCTCACTCCTCGTCCACCCAGGACAGGCCAGGTCAGGACGTAAACGCTACAAAAATATTATTCTCAATTTTACCATCATCATTAATTGTCCATCTCAATAACAAATTTAGTTCGTACTAAATTCTTAACACGCTCAATCAACACACACACACACATAATTGGAGCATATAGAGTAAGGAATTATATTTTTCTTTCCTACTTAGAAAATTTGACAATTCAATTCAGAAGAATTTTTTAAGCCTACATCCATGTATAGTATCCATGGATGGGGTGATCTGTACGCCATAGTTTAGTAGGGAAAGGAGACAAACTTGCATTACATTGCACTCCACTCCAGCCCAGCGTTTGCGTTACCCTTCAAATATCCAATGTAGTTTTTTGTCCATGTCCATGTCCATGTCCATGAGAAACAACAACTAACTAGAGTAGGCAGGCAGTAGTAGTAGGATTATGAATATGATTAGGATTAAAGAAGCTAGAAAGAGGGAATTGGCAAAAGATGGGCAGGCGTGAGTCGTGAGTCTCTGAATCGTGAATTTTGCCAAATTATCACTTGACTTGCAATATTTTTATAAAGCCAAAAGCCAAATAGCTAAAACCTTACGTTATCCTTATCTATTCTACGGGCGGACGTGTTTTTGTCTCAACCGTAATAATAATAACCGCGAACAAAAATTAATTCCGAAAGTTTAATTTGTTCTCAGTTAAAAACAAGTACGGGGTTAACAACAATTAAGTAAGTGTGATTCATTTTTCAATACGACATGAAATGAATAAGGTTATTCCTATTGCAATTGCACTGCGCTGCTATGGTCATGCTGGTTCAACAATTTCTTTGTCATAATCAAAATGAATTTGCATGGAAACGTCGCAACGCAATGTTGTTGGGGTCAATAAGATCATTTCTGGTATTTTTAAAACTATTGGGTATTTAACATTTAACTAACATTGAATATTAACAGGGACGTGATTGAAATTGAGATTTATTTCTATTTCGCTGAATTTGAGACATATACTGCCTTGATCGAGTTCCCAATTTTAGACTTGGCTATTGTATACGAACGGAAAAATTCGAGTTGTTGAATTATTGTCAGATTTGGGTGATGGTGTGGTGAAAGTGGTATAATTAATATAGTCCGATTTTATATAATTGACAAAGAATTTAGGAATTACTAGGATCGTTGAATTTGTTTCTGTAGGCAGCAGAAAGTTTGCGGAATTCTCAGACATAAGAATCAACGTCAACGCATTCTTATTGAGGGTAGATTGAAACAAGAAGTCCAGAGATAAACAATATAGGGGTTGAACTTTAATTATTGCCTTATTTAATTTATGAATTCAGTTATTAATTTTAAAAAACAAGACCTAAAAAAAGCCAATACTGATTTGCTTTAGGTCCAATCGTAGTTAGCCAAATGGTTCGGAATTACAAGAGAAAAACCGAAGATCGATGGACGAAGGAGGATTTGCTTGAAGCCCTCACTCTCATCAAAGACAGCAAATTGAAGATCAATGATGCAGCTCGACAATTTGGAATTTCTAGAGCTACACTTTATAGACAGTTCCAAAAATTTCTCCAGGCTGGAGGAAAATGTGACATCAATCAATTTAGAACTTGTGGGGGCAATCCTATCCTTACAAAGGTAATTTCATATGCATAACATATGGTTATAACACTTCATGCTTACATTTTGGAAAATTTTTACTTACTTATATTTTATATTCAGGTGGAAGAAGATGTACTTGAAAAGACGATTATTGATTTGCGAGATCAAGGATTCTCTGTCACATCCAGTGACATAAAACGTATATGCTTTGAATACTGCGATTCCAACACAATACCCAATCAATTCAACCCCGAGAAAAGAATGGCAAGTGATGATTGGTACTATGGATTTTTGAAAAGACATCCAGGTATAATACCCTCTCATTCCTATAGTTTAGTCTCTATTCCAGTCGAAGCATTATTATAAATTCGATTATTTCGATAAATGTCAAAGCGTCTTTAGATAATTCGGCTGTTGAAAAGGAAGAGAAAGGAGTTCGGTTTCGATATAAAAATCAAAAATCTCGTTCCAGAGGTAACGATCCTTCCTATTTTTATGCTTCTGTCTCTAACAGTTCAATATTCAGTGAAAAATATTCACTTTTTAATCTTGTGAAGGATAAGTAAAATAACTGAAAGCTTTGACTCGAATGGTTTGAGTTGGCAATCAAAAGTAGAAACTTGTGTGTCCAAACCAAAGTCATCACAATGAATACATTAGGCCAACAAAATATTCTGTGTGGTTGATTGGCATGAGTAGTTTATGTGGGATTACGAATTAAAATAACGAAATAGCAGAACCTTACGACAATTCATCTCTTGAGACTTAAGAAAATCATAAAATAGGCAATGTATATATGTCACGTTTCAATTTTTTAAAACATTCGTGTAGGGATTGGATTATATGTTTAGTAGTTATATGTAAGGTCGTTAACGTGGGCGCTTGGCATTTAGCATGGTCCGTGATTTTTAACTCTATGTGATTCATTTAAATATTTGTTGTTTTGAGTTAGGAATCTTGAGTTGAGTCGAATTGAAATTAATGATTTTGTTTCAGAGGTTCGCAGTGGCCGATTGAGTGGAGGAGTTGACCTAATGAGTTCAGGTAAATTGCTAGCTGTTTTATATTATTGATAGTTAATGATATTTCATTGAATGCTGATTAATCCAGAGATTCTACTCACGCGGTTAACATGTTCTAAAATTAGTTTTGACATTGCATAGTATTATACTAAAATTTCTATTATGTTTCAGAAACCAATTCGAAAAGAAGAAAGATAAGGGACGAAGGGGATACTTTGGAGACATCAAAGGACAGACGACGAAAAAAGAAGTTGAAGAAATGGAGCCCTTCTCGTTCAAAAAAGAACTCAAAAGGAAAACGATCAGAGCAAAAATCTACACTAACTATTGTTAATGCCACTGGCTTTGGAGCTGAGAGTGAAACAATTCTGGCTCAAATTAAGCAAGAGAATGGTGAGTTTATGGAAATGGAAGACACATCACCCCATGGGTCAGAGGAAAGTACAGAAGTTATGATGGGGGACAACAACAACGGTGAGACTGAAGATAGGGAGGAGCAAGAAGAGACTGATGCAGAGAGTGAATCAGCCCAGAAGGACAGTGACGACGACGAGGATGATGAGAGTGAAAATGGAGGAAATGATTATGAGGGAAGAGAGATTGATGGATTTCAGCGAGGGGTTGAATTTAAAGAGGAGCCAGAGTAGTAAGACTACATTTTGGATTCAATGAATATTTTCTACGTATTTTTCGCTATAAATATTCTTTTCATTTCAACATCCATCCAGTTTTTCATCACCTGGTACACTTATTTAGTGACAGTGTTGTCACTTAGAATTTTTTTGGCTAACCCTGGTCTCAAGCTACTTGTTTTAGTATGATATGCTAAACCAATCTCAGATATGGTTATTAATGTTTTGGTTAGCTCAATGCTGTTCCTTTCGCCCCACAAATATCGTGTATCGGAATTCCACTGTAGGAATTACGTAATTAGATATTTAAGTCATTAGGTTACTCAATCAAGAAAAGATGATAAAATGAAGAAAGTAAAAAACTAATCCAATAGTTATTCAGGGAGTATGAATGCAAAAAACAAATACCAAAACTTTGGGGTTTACTTTAGGTATATTTTTTATCAATCTAATCAAAAGCATATTATTTGTTGTACACATACAAAATGCTTGACCTCTTTAATAACTTTTTGATTATTAAACTTACATACATTTCCATATATTATTATGTGCCACAATTCCTCGTGGATAAATTTAAAATACACTAATTGTGTAGTGTAGTTTATTGTCTATTAAGCAATTGAAAAATCATGTTACTATTGCTAATAAATTGCAGGTAGTAGAATATAAAATCAAATTTGTTTTCATTCCATGCCATATTTACATTTTAAAATTTTCCGAAACTGATAGTTTTTAGGTTTCCACCACCGTCGTGCCCATTGCTGCTACTGTTGCTAGAATTAGAACTTGAATTTTTAAGAATTCCTCCATGCCCTTTCCCTCCTCCAGAATTAGGTGTCATCCTAGTCCCGTTTAGAATAATTGTAACATGGCCATTTCCATTTGTTTTGATTTCTTCATTTGCATTAGGTCGTGTTACATGGCAGCGTGCGAGTGCATTTTCCAAGTCTCTTTTACGAATTGCATCGTCATGTCCATTGACAACTTTACTTTTTGGATCGTGGAGAAAGTCAAGTCGGGATGGCTCAGGTCTAGAATAAATTGAAGGGTAGGCCGTCACATGAACAACTTTGTCTTGATCCTGTTTAGTAAAATTTTGAATTAGAATTCAGTTTAGGATAGGTAGCCTATGTAAGAATAATTACCAATTTTCTTTCCGTTTCTGGAGTTGGGCTTGGACTATTTGAGTAGTCAGGGGAAGGACTCACTGGTCTTTCATGTCCTTTGTTTTCTATCAAAACTTTTGTACTCACACGTGTAGTTCGAGCCTCCTTGGCTTGTCCATGTCCATTTATTTTTGTACTCGCACTTGATTCAGGGATTTCGGGATGAATTACATTTCCCTGGCTTGTATCACCCAAGGGCTCCTTTGGAAGCTAGAATTGTCCGAATATTTTAATTAAAATCTTTTTATTCAGCCAAATTTTAACAATTATTTGTTAGAGCAAATTGTAAATTAGTTTACCGGTGGTGGTGGAGGTGGTGGTTTATTATGGGTTGAAACACGTTTGTGGACTTCTCTCTCAGTTTCTTGGCACTCTTGATGTTGTCTCTCAATTCTGAGTTGTCGCTGACGAACGATTCCAGCAACTCTTTGCTCTACCATCTTTCTAGCATGTTCCACCTCCTTTTGAATTCTCTTGGCACGGAAGGATTCACGTTCCTAAATTTAATTAAATGTTTAATTTTGTAAGCTCTTCAATTTAAATTCAAAGAATCAAACTTCATTTTGATGGAGCACAGCTTTGCTCATGTCCAGATTTGATCCATCAGTCTGAGAAAACATTTTACGATGTGCACGTTTAAATTCTTCAATCAGTTGCTCATGTTGTTGTCTTTTCTCATCGTCAATCGGAGCAGTAAAAATGGCTTTCTTTGGATCCATCGTCTTCCCAATCCCATGTTCTTTATCATCATCCAATTGCGATTCCTGTTGTTCTCGTCTCTAATTTTGGAGAAAAATCAAATCAAAGTATAATTAACTGCAATCACTGTAATTAATTTATTTGAACATTTCAACTTACTTCATTTCTTTTCAAAATTTCTTGAGTCAATGCTCCAGCCAAACAATTTGCAGATTCGCTGGAAGATGAGCTCCTGGATGTCAGAGATCCCGACAAGCTCATACTCATGGTTCTACGTTTTTCCTCCTTTATCAAAATATTTTATTAAATAAAAATTGTTCCATTCAATTTTATATTTCTCCATTACCTCAAATTTTCGTTTTTCTTCCTCCAGACGACTTGCCTCTTCAGCCAATCTCGCTTGTTCTTCTTCGATTTTTTTTCGTTCCTCAGACAGTCTAGCCTCTTCACTACGAATCCTGGCTTTGGCATTACTATCTTCCCCTTTGACCTCAATGATGATGGATTCTTTCTCTGCCGAATGCCACACTTGCTCCACTTCATCCCATTCCATGTTTCGATCCAAAGCCATCGCGTTGTTTTTTCTTCTAATTAAGCTAAAAGTAAATTTTAAAAAATACATTCAGCTTTTAATTTTTATTTTCATGACTTTGCATTAATTATGCAATGTATAGAGCACTTGAACATGTAACTAGATGTAGTAAGTAGAGTGCTTTGATTTGATTTCATTTCATTCCACCTTCTTTTGTTCCACTATTATCTCTGGCTGTGTAGCGTAGAGTTGGAAGAAAAGATAAAATAACGGTTTGGGGATTCGCTTATGGTTAAGTGGGAAGAAACAGTAGTCCTACAGGAGTGCTGCATGTGTATGAGCAAATGAGCTAATCCTCCTCCAAACCCAACTCTAGTTAATCCTAGTTTAGGATTTTGGCAAGTAATTATTATGATAGCGTGTGTGACTCCTTGGCTTTGCTACATTCCATAAACATTAGTTGCAGTTATTCTGTTGATTCTACAACAGATACAATATCCTTCCATTCTCATTCCCATTCTTCATTTCACGCAACGCAACGTAAGGGTTGACCGATTAATTAATTAAGTCCAACCTAAGGTAGAGCTGGGAATTCAGATTATGGCGTGGGTCGAATGAATAGGATGAATTGATAACGTCGCCCCATTTTTGTTCATAAAGAAAAAGTGTACGGATGAATGGTGCTGCTCTATCCTGAATTATTTATTTACTCATTCGAATCCAAAATATAATTTTATAAACCATCTGGTCCTCTAATCATGCCTTCGGATTCGGATCATTGGCAATGATTTGAGATTTGACACATATATTTTGCTTACCCTCGTTCCTCCATAGCATTGACTTGTTCTTCCGTCACCATTGAGAGCCTTTTTGGAACTTCGTGTTGTTCCACAATAATTTCTGAAGGTCCAGAATGTTCACTGCTGACTGACACGTGGGTTTCTCCATTTAGACTACTGGCGGAACTATTGTAGCCGGAAGATTCACCCGGAAATAAATCTGAAGCAGCTCCTTTAATGACAGATAAACTCAAGTGTTTGCTCGACTTGAGATGATACACGGCCTGTCCATCCCCAAAAGAAAAAGAAAAAAAAATCAAATCACTCGTCATCATCATTATCATCATCAAATGAAAATGGGAAGTAGTAGTAGGAACACGCGTAAACTTTTTGTGTTTGTTCTGCAGTCCAACCCTTGCTGCTTGCTAAAGTGAATTTGTGTATGTTGTATAGAGAAATGTTTTGATGATTCGCGAATCTCGACGCGACTACTTCAAAAGTTTTAAATTGGTTGAGTGAATTTCTTATACATTTTGCCTATGGCTGGATATTCTGAAAATATTTTGTACATTTTACATTAGCTGCTTGAGTTTTAAATTCTTCTTCCTCATCTCATCTCTTCATCTGAGTTCTCCCATGGACTCACTCAAACAAAACGTTTTTATTTTTCTCATGGACTCATGAATTTGTGATTGACTTGACTCAACGCTGTTGGCTGGCTAGCACCTTGGTTTGTTTTACGTCTTCCCATTCCCACTTCCCAAATTGAGTCTGAAGAATATTATGTTACTCAACTACCTTTACATCTTGTGTGTAATTTGTACTACGTGTGTGTGTTTATGTACATGTGAGGAAGTCAAGTATTAAAAATGTAAGTAAGAAGCAAGCAGGGGTTATTAATATTTTTGAGATGATTACTATGTGTGAGCTTACCTCGGCAAACGGGATATTTAGGAAAGAGTGGCCGTTGCAGTAAAGAATTTGATCCCCAGGTCTAAGCCCAGCTTCCCGAGCTACTCCGTTCGACTTGGTTGACTGCACAAAAATACCTGGTCTCTCTGGTGGTCCTTTGCAGATACTGAAATTTTTTAAAAAAGGGAAATGGAAAGGGATTATTATTATTACGGTAAACTAAAATAAAAAGTAGTTCCTGTAAAAACAATTCATCAGCAAGAGCTGATCATGATCAGCAAAACAGGAATTCTAACAAATCCCAAAACCATGAATCAAGCGCCAAGGATTAAAAATTGCAAAACCCTAAGCCAAAATTATTTCAGCCAATGCATTTCCTTCTTGAGCATTTGTCTCACATAAAAGTTTTATATCCTTTCAAAGATGACATATGTGTGATATTCTTTTATATTTTGCATTCAGGAATTTCCTCATTGAAATTAATATTCATAGCCAGGACTGAAGCCGATAATAAAAATTGAAATGAAACTGAGCTCCTGTGGCTTACTTTGCAATAAAATCCTTACTTAAGTGCTTCTCGGGTCTGCAAAATACCATAGTCTCACACATGGCGACAATTTCACCTCCGAAGATGAAGGAAGCAGCTGTGCCTACTGCCTAATTGTACGTAATGGTGAAACCTAAATGTCCAAAAGCTTCTTTACTTCCGTACATGTGTTCCATGGCTATTTAATTATAACATGCGTGTAAATTGCGTACTCATTTCATCATCTATCCTGTCCGTCTTTCACTCTGATTACAAACAAGATGATGTTCCTTTGATTTTTTATGCTGCTGTCCATGTCCCTGCGGTTCGCTGTCCATCTCCTCAACCTCAGCCCAAGAAAAAAATCCATACATATGCAAGGGTTTTTCTTAACGCGATAAAACAGCTGAAACTGAAACGAGGTTATCTTCTTACCGCTGTTGGGTTTTTTAANCTCAACCTCAGCCCAAGAAAAAAATCCATACATATGCAAGGGTTTTTCTTAACGCGATAAAACAGCTGAAACTGAAACGAGGTTATCTTCTTACCGCTGTCGGGTTTTTTAATATATTTTTTTACTGTCAGTCAGACGCCGTTTTCCGCATATCTTGTGAATTACAACTGAAAAGACTTGGGACTCGAGGGTAACTAGATTGCCATTGCGTTGCTTCATGGAATTCCACCAAATGCTGCTTGCTCTTGCTGATGGCAATATCATTTCTACAATTACAACTGAAAAGACTTGGGACTCGAGGGTAACTAGATTGCCATTGCGTTGCTTCATGGAATTCCACCAAATGCTGCTTGCTCTTGCTGATGGCAATATCATTTCTGATCTGAGTTCCTCTAAAGTGTCGTACCGTAATTATCCATCTTAATTAATATTGCACAAGTTTTTTAAGGAGAAGGGCAGTAAAATCAATTTTTGACCTGAATCATTCATCGCACTATATAATTATGGAATTAAATCTTCTTGCTTTGCCCTACCAATTCAAGAATGATTGAGTAAATGAAGTGAGTCATTACATTTCATTTCCTCCAACGCAATTTCCTAATGAACTTTGTGCAACTTTCTTTGATTGTTCGACAGGAAGAAAAAATGTACAGAGCAGAGGAGAGGAGAACTTGTGGATTAGCTAGCATAGCATGTATATGGATTACCCTGCAAAAATTATTGTCTAAAGCTGAAATGAATGAGATGCAAAAGTTGGAAGCGTTGAACGATTAACTAGAATTACTCTAAGGTTTGCTTTGCATTGGCTTGGTATATGAACAAAGTAGTATAGTCTAATAAAGACGTTTATTGCTATTGCCTTTAGGGCCAACATGGCTCGGCCTTTATAATGATCATGATGAATTGTGTTGCCTTTTGGCATGATGACCGAATAAATTATTTATTCATTGTCCAACGGAGGAATTGTCATTTGAATATTTGGTCAGGCGGCTAGTCGCCAAAACTCCAAGTTAAGCTAAACTGGTTTCATCCAGGTGAAAATTTATCTATTTTATCAGATGAATATTTTCATAATATATCCGAACCGTACATTAATTATTTTATTTCTATCTAATGCATTTTATGCACATATAAAGTAATTGCACTTGCCGAGTGCTGTGTAATTACGTATTACTTGGAATTTGTTTTTAAATTTATCAATCCAGACCCATTCATAAGTTTTTTTAAGATTTTTATAAAACTAAAGACGTCATTATGATTGCTTAATTACATTTGGGCCCGACTAGCACTAATTGAGCCCATCCATCATGCTAATTATTTCACGCACAGATTAAATTTTCTTAGAAAATTCAAAAGTTTGATTCACTCTGCATTGGGCAGCACATTTTCTACTCAATTCAATACTATTTAAATGCTTCACTTTAGAATTTAAAATTCTACAAGTTATTGCGTCAATTGGGAAAACGAATGCTCAGAAAAACCTTGTTTCTGATTTATGTGATGAAAAGAAAACTTGAAGTTTTGAAAAATCTTTTACTTTCATCCACATCAATTTGTAAGGATGGATTTTAATAGAAATGGAAACTTGAAAAAGTCTTTGGACGGAGCTTTATGACTGAACTGACGCGAGGACGCATTCATTTGGTTTAATCAGTTTTCAAAAGCTTCGTGTTTTTGGGTGACATGAAATCGTGACTCAGATGAGCCTCCTCAATTCATCCTCGGCTTTAGCATAGGTTTTCCCTCTGTTATTGTTCGCTGATTGAGACATGCTACAAAATTAAGGTAGCAAAAAAAAATGACCAAAGAAGCAAAATGCAAAAGAGATTTTTCTTAAAAGAAGATAGTGAGAGCTAGATTTAAGCGCATCCGCGCCGCGTATTGAAGTATTACAAAAATTAACATTCAAATATACTAACCAGCATCCGAGCCCTGATTGTCCACTCGTGTTAATGTAGACTTTGGCCTCTTGTCCATGAAATTCAATGCGGGAATCTGGCTGAGACGAAGTGTCGGACATTCTTGACACAAGTGGAACATGATGATGATGTGAAGAAGTATTAGAAGGAGGAGTCATTTCCCTTGGATCAGGAACTTCTTCGATCAATTTCCATGTCAAAGGGTCACCATTTCTTCTAAAATTAGTATAAAAATTTGACCATGACAAGAAGTGAAGGAATGATTGACTTATTGAATGAGCTTAATGCCTTCCGGTTGTAATTTCATAACAATTATCAACTCAAGATGACATGACATAATTATACTTTCTAATCACGAATTTTGTTCCACTACATAAAATTGATTGGCAGGAACACTGACTTTGCTAAAGGAATCCATTATGACTCAAGGGTTAGAATTATTCAGCAAAAATGTATTATAAATGTCTATAGAAAATATTAAGTTTAGTTGTACATTTCAATACAATTAATTCAAAAACCCAAAGAACGAAACCTATAGGCTAAATTAATATTAATTTGAATATCATCAATATAAGGGAATAGACAGAAAATAATACCTGGATGAAATTTTCTTTTCATAGCACCTATCACATATAATGTTTAAATATAAATATTAAATGGACTTACTCTCGAACAGGGATCATCCCAACACCTGTAGGAACAAAACAAACAAAAGTAAACGTCATTCACAAAATCCTCAAGATATGATCAAACTCAATTTGCACATGTTCAGTAGCTGTATCTAGTAGCTGTAGCTATGTACGAATAGCCTATTGAGTAAATTAGCCTTCAAAAAACGAAGGAACAGAATGGATGAAGGGTGGGATTTGCCTTTGACTTGGATATTTTCCATTATTCCTTAGCACAACAATGTGATTGTCCTGTCTTGTCTGTCAACAATCATTTCATCAATAATAACAACAAATACAGGGCCGTGAATGTCGATGTGTGTGGGTTTGGCATAGGATAGCCTTAGTCGGTCGAATATCTCTAACAATGTAGTTCAGGTCGAGCTACTGTTGCTAACAGCCAAAAACCAATTGAGCAATCAATTCAGAAAAAAATAACTTTCGCAATTCGTGTTTTGTGGAGAAGGTATGCAAATTGCTAGGCGGGAAAGGAATGAAAAATTGATCAGAGAGAAGATGATTTATTAACTAAAGTTGGAAGCATGAGCATAATTTAAACTATAAATACAATACTAATTGGGTAAGTCAACATGAAGATGATAGAAGTCGAAGAAAGTTAATGAAGTAAGATTAATTTCTTGGTTTGGGCTAATCGATTTGTGAGGAGGCAAAATAGAATATCGCATGTTTCATGATTAAAAATTAAATATAAGGATTTTATTAATCATTTAGGCCTAATGTGCTGAGTTTTCAAAAAATAATAATTGGATTTTATTATTGGAGATCTATAAACTATTTATGTAAATTTCCAGATATCCATTCAGCTAGGTTTATTAATCTAGAGCAAAGTCATGGGCTTTGCGCTTGCGCTTACGCATGCGTAGGACGAAAAATTAATTTGTATATCTCCTGATGATATTTTGGGTGCAGTGCTGTAGATGTACTTAGAATGATGAACTAGATTGTTATCTTCTCATAGATATATGATTATGATGATGATGATGATGATTACTTTTGCATTACTATTACTGTATTGTAGGTAGGACACACATGTCATGTCATGAGCCTGTGCTTTCATTTGTCCACCCAAACCCCAAATGCAAAGTACAAAGTATATAATTTTTGTCTCAAGGAATGCGTAGCGTAACATATGCTCATAGGCAAACGGAAGAGTAAAAAGTACGAGTAAAGTAAAGAATATAACGGGAACTCATTCATGGGAGTCAAACCAACTGAAAATATCTGAGAAGTGAAGGTGGAGATTGTAAAATTGTAAAGGAACAATTGCATTAGGATTTAGGGCTAGGTTCCTCATATCCATCTTTTGCTTGCTGGCTGATACGTTAGACAACGCATACAAAAATCTACAATGCACCAAACTAAAAAAATTCATTGTGTTAATATGGATGTATGTTTTGTAACTGTAAATGCCAAAAAAAAATGTTTTAGATTCTATTAAGATCAAACATTCCAATTATGTACGCATAGCGCCAAATGTGTGATGAGCATGGGAATGCCTTGGAGGAAGTTTGACTAATCACGATTATTCATTCATTTTCACATGGGCAATATGGCCAGGTTGTATATGTGGACACGCATCGCCATATCGCCTTATTTTGTAATTATCAACGAAACGTATGTAATCCTGGATAGAAAATTCGAAATTTGTAGTATTTGTGTTTAAATTTTATAATTGTTTAATTTTTGACTTATGTTTCTTGACTTGAGATTTGAATCAAGATTGAACGGAGAAGATGAGCCAGAAGTGTCACTCGTGGTCACGACGCCCTCACGTGTCGTGACTAATTTAAACCAAATCTAATGGGACGGTATGATCTAGTTTAGATAAAGCATTTATAAAAAACTCAAACTTCAAGATGGATAACAAAAGAAGGTAATGGCCATGCATGTAAAAATTATACTACACAAAGCTCATTACGGTTTACACGCGTATCCCACTAAATTTGATGGAAGTGCATGCGTATGCAATATGCTTATGCATGCATCCATGCACTTGGCTTGCCTGCACCAAGATTCCTATTTGTTGATTGTTGACAGACAAAATCAGAACAATAAGGATAACCGCATTCTGCAGATGATTTTTTTAGTCTCACATCTCATGTGCTTTTTTTAAAAATGAATGAGTCAATGGAATTCAATAAGGTGGGGAGAAAACCACAAAATGACTTACTGCGAACTTTGAGATGAAGACTCGTTCGAACTTTCATCAAGGAAAAACATTCGTGGTGAACTGCCGAGGACACGGGGTATCCATTCACACGAAGGATTTGATCTCCAATCTGCAAACAAAAGAAAGAAGTTGGAATTATCCAAGTACATGTGAAGAACACACACTTGATTTTACACTCATCTCTTCCAGAATTTTATTTATGCCTTCTGGCAACGAGCTAAAAATTCACAGAGAGAAGTCATTTTGAAACACGTTGTTTTGTAATTAGATTTTATTTGAGAAATTCGGTGAAAGTGACATTTTGTGGGAAAATTCGACCATAAGGTTTGTGACAATAAATCCCATTGTTGTAGATTCGTTTTGGAACTCAAAACTTTTTTGTCAAAAACATAAACAATTACAAAAATTTACATAAAATAGTATGGAAAATATTTGTAATTTCCACTTGATAGAATCAGGAACTGGTGACCGACATTAAAAGGTCATGGGATTTGCATACGCTGTTTATTTAAAGAATTCTGCATGTAGGTATTCCGTTATAACGGCTAAATACATCGGCGACAAAGTCCAAGAGCAGACGAAGGACTCAGGGCAGAGCAGACATGGAATAATTTGTGTTCCTCAAAAAGTTTAAGAACGAAGGTGGAAATGACAATAGGAATTTTTTTAAAGCTTTCAAAATAGCCTGCTGGTTTGTTTACTTCCCCCTTTGTGTAAAGTTTTGTTAACTGTTCATGAGCCAAGTTAACCCCGCTGAGTAGGAGTAGGAGCAAAAGAATTCATTAAAATGGGAATCCAAAATAAATAGACTAAATAGGATTAAACGATCTATGCATGGACCAACGGGGGTAAACGGGACTTCACCATGTCAGCACTTGCTACAGCTCCTTCTTATCCATCTTCTGTCCAAATGGACCAAGGAAACGACAAGACTTTCTGCTTCATAAAATCAGTGACACAATTCTGAGGAAGAAACACAAAGCGTCTTTGCCGTCAACATGAAGATCAAGATTAATTTATAAAATCCAAAGTATGATCAAGAGATATGCCTATGTCTTTGTCTGTGTCTGGTGTTATTAATTAATTATATTCAGGTATTTTATGATGTACTACACTGGTTTTTTAACCAAGCAAAACTTAGGAACACTGAATTTAATCTGTGATATCGAAGATTTCGGAACTGTCTTTCGAAGATTTGACACAAAAAGCTAAATACATAACAATAATAAATCACAAGATTTTTTCTAATCATTAGGGTATTGAAAAATAACAGTGTTAGGAATATTGCACTCTACTTTTTGCCCATGGCTCTTGCATTACCACGTGGAATTACGTGAAATCTGACTTGAATACTTTTTATGATTTATTTACATATAGTGCGAGAAACATTAGCTCTAGCACCAGCACCAGATTTTATTTTTATTTGGGCTGAAGAAAAACAACCTTAGCCACATAACATGTGCCGTGGTTCATTTCCTATCTTTAAATTCCCAAAGAAAGTCTCAACAAATTACAAGTACAATTGCATTGCAGAGAGACAAAACATTGTAATAAATAAAAAGTAGAGTGAAGTACAAGTTTTATTTCTTTTTGAATGTAAAAAACTGAAGAATTGGTCTACCTGACTCTTCTCATTCCTACTTCCATGTGCATTTAGATTTCACTACAAAATCTCTGACTAAAAAGTGTCGAAACAAGAGAGAACGAATTTCTGTGGCTACCACACACTCACTCTCGACTTGTAATTACAGAATCTTAATATCAACATAAAAACTTTTGTACCTACTCTTCGTGCAAGTATTATTTGTATGCAAGACGGAAAGGGTTAAATGGATTAGAAATGGAACCGAGTGTGTAGCCACAGTTCAGTCAGTCAGCCTACATTTTTTACAGTACGCATGTCCAACTCAAAACAACCAAATTTGTAACGGCTTGGGCTTTGCTGTGGCATTGTGGTTTTTTAAAAGTTTTTTATAAAGACTAGAAAACATTATTTAATTTGACGTTCAAATCCTATGTAAAATGGATTCGATTTCTGAAGTTTTACTTACATCAACGATTTTTTTTAAAAAAAAACTGAATCTGGTTCAGTGCAACTCGATAAGGAGATATGTTAAATTTTTAGGCAGAATTAAAGAAAATACGGTATGTAATGCAGATTTACAGAACTGCGATTTCTTTCTGTTTAGGCGGACAAATGCAAATTGCAGGATTTATTGGACCAGGACATTACACTCAGCGGCAGCGTTGTGTAAGTGTTGCTCAAATTGCAAGGGTTTGAACTTGTTCATATTATTGTCCCTGTCGTCGTGTCACTTGTCTGTCCCACCATGTACCAGCCTCTTTCATGTTCAAGTCCCATTGTTGGAAATTCTAAAAAACTCTACTCGGGTCAATCCTACTGTGCTGAGTGAGCTTAAAAAGTATGAGCGATCTTAAGATTAAAACGAACAAAATTTACTCCTTCCGTTTTATTCGCCTTTTGTTTTTACTTGCAAGCAAATGCCTCACGTATCTCATTAATCTCAAGAACTCTTTTCTACATTGCTCTTGATTTTTGGAATAAAAAGTGGGACCAGAAATTGGAGCAAAGATCAACTCCTTCTCTGACCACAACCAAAGGTTGAAATCAAAATTAAAGGTCAGACGTCAAAAGATTTCTTAGATGAAGACTTTCCCTTACCGACTTCACGATTAATTAAATTTAATCTAATCTAAACTAAAATTCTGAGTAATTGAAAGCCTGTGCTGTGCCGTCCAGCCCATCCATTAAAATTTCCAATGCAAGTGCACTCAATTTTAAATCAAAGGATTTCTTTTCTGTTGAAATTGTGCAATTCCATCTTAATGTTAGTAATTCTAATTCACTATCTGCCTTCGATTAAATTCATCAAATAAATAAAAGCCACTCTAATCAATTCTCAGAAGAGAATGAAATTTCTTGATTTTGATTTAGTTCTGCAGGGGCGGAATAAAATTTAACAAAGCTAACATTACTTATAAATTCACGACCATTAGTCATTATTTTATTTTACTGCATTTGCATTGCTTTGCCTTGCCAGGAAACTTAAACTGCATTAAATTCAATTCCATTCAATTCAAAATGAACGTGAATAATCGTGTGAATTAGGTTTGATGCATTTCGCTCTCATTTTGCCAACAATTTCCACCAATGCCAATTGTTTCCAACCACTGCACTCATGGTTTGTTTATACAATGTAATGTGAGTTTAAACTCATCAACAATTAAAATGAAAATCTGCTCCTCTTGTTTTTTTCTTCCTCTGCTGCTGCTCACTTCTTCTGATTTAAGTTGACGACAATGCATGAATATTCACAGCCTGTGTTGAAGTGGAGTGAAATTAATACATTGTAATCAGAAATCCACACATGAAGCTTGAGCTCAGCTCAGCTAAAGTTTCCTTTGCTTTGCTTTTGCATTTCCCTTTCGATTTAGTATTTTCTCTTTCTTTGCTACTACTACTACTGAAGACGTCTTCCCAAGAAAACAATGAGATACAAATTATCCTGAGGACGACGACAGTATTTGTTCAACAATTAGGGCACATCACTCGCCCGTTTGTTCTTGTGCGCTCATGTGGCTAGTGGCTAGGCTAGCTCCATACGTAGATATTATTAGACAGAGGATTGTTATTATTTTTATTCCTACATTTTTAATAAGGGAATCCATTGTATTGTGCTCCCAATGTTGTCTTCAACCTTCAAAAACTTTCGCAGGTGCGTAGAAATTATGCGTGTAAAATTGAAATTAGGGCTGAGTTGGATTTATGAGGGAAAGCTAAGAGCTTGCGTATGTAGAATATTCGGGAACATGCAATATTGATATTTTTTACCAGACAGAAATAATTTATTAGTACTGTTGGGTATGGGTACTGGTATACCTTCAATCCCTGACGATGGGCGATGGATCTTGGAGTGACGGATGACACGAATATCCCTGTCCCATGTTCGTGACCACCGCGGACTGACAATCCAAACGGGTGCTCTGGCGTTGGTCTTTTGAGCTTCACGGATCGAATTCGGCTGTAACTCTCCATTTTAGCTGCTGCTCCCCTCAGATCTGAAATTGAATATAAAAAAAATATAGACGTGTAGAATTGAGAATTACTAGGATACTTTTGATATTAGGTTGGGCCCTACTGGAAATGGTACGAAAGTATCAACGGATGCCATGAAATGAGGATGACACATTACACCACTTTGTTATTAGTCCTTTGATTTATGCTCAAGTGACACGCCTCTTGTTTTTTCCACCTGTACCTTTCCCAGTAAGCAATATGTTAAGACGTCGTCGTTAAAATTTGCGTGGTGAGCAATTTACATGTGTAGATTTCCTGTCACTGTCAAGAAATGTCCTGTCCTGCAATTACCTCCTGTTTCCCATTTATTTGCAGACTCGATTTGCTAAAAGTAACACAACAGGACTTTCAAGTTCAGAAGGAGGAAGGGTGATGATGATGTATGAATACTAAAATTAACTTTTTTGAGGCACTAAAAATGCCATGAGAATTATTCACAACAGGTGCCAGTGCCCGTTAGTAGCTGAGATTTCTTAATTCATTTGCAAAATTATTTCCTCATATCTATTCCCGCCTGCCTGCCTGCCTACCTGGTGTCCCATATCTAAAATATCTACAAGGAATTGTATGCAAATAATTGAATTTGACCATTGCCAATCGCCACAAACCACAGTTGTTCATTTATTTCATAGCCTAGCCTATTCGTGAGATTCCATGTAATTGAGATAAATGCAATAACAATAACTCTTGAGTCTCTTGCGTAACAAATTAAATATTTAAAAATTACGTTTCCTTATACATTGACATTTTGAACAAATATTTTTATGCTTATCCCACTCAAAAATTAGCACACACATGTAATGTCCGTCCACCCGCCTGTCCAACTTGGCATAAAAAACAACTACAGTTTTTTCCTGAATTATGATTCGTGACAATAAAGATGATCATTCGTGATTGTGAATCTTTGCAACAACTGTTGTTGTGTTATTAGAATTAAGCATTAGGTAAAAATCCTCCTTGCGCCCCGCCGCCTGCGCTGTGCTTGCCTTAAACGTGCGCGCTTGGACTCCAACTTGTTATTTTATTGCTCATTAGTGGTCAGTCAGGTGCAATATCATCTTCATCCCCATTTGGCACATAGCACTAGCACATGGCTTGTATTTCCTTCCTTATTCTCTCAAAAATTTATATTCACATCATCTTCAAGCCAAGCCATTAGTTTCATAATAATTATAATAAGTGGCAATGGCAATGGCGTGCGACCAGACCAAGTTGAAATAAAACTGTATGGTCCAGACTTGGTGTGAAGAAAATTTATGAATTTGCTTACTTTTTACGGTTACGCTAATTAGGAAACTGTTGATTTAGGGAAGAAAAAATCTACTACGTAAAACTCAAAGTGTTCAAGGTTAAATAAAACCGAAGTGGCTAGCTAATCAGTGGTTGATCTCTTAGATCATAAGCGTGATAATCATTTTGTAGCAAATCCTAAACAAAGAAATCCTATGAACTGACGTGTTTTACACAGAAATCCGTGCCAAGGGCCAACGCATCCGTGATAATCATCCGAATGGAATGGAATCTAAGTCATTAATATAAATGAAAAGAGCTATATAGCTACACTTCAGTTTATTTAGCTTTGCTCTGTCTGAAGTGATGTCCTGTGAATGCCCTACACTATCTGTTTGTAGTTTTTTTTTACTAAAAAGCATTCGTTAGTTTGTTCGTTGATGTTTGAGGTAAAAATGCAAGTACTGTTTTGTTGTGCTATGGATAGACTGTCAGTCAGACTGGACGACGACGGTAGGAACGGAAGTGACCTCAGTTGGACCGGAAATACGCCTGAGCGCCATGGTGTTGCTCCACCTAACTCCTTCATCCAATTCAAACTAAACTCATCCATTCAGATTTAACATTTAACACTGAACGTACATTACACTACTACTTATTTTTATTCCCTTATGGCTATTGCATATCATTGCATTGCATTCCGTGTCATAAACCTTGTGTATTATGTGACGTGTACTAAAATGTCAAACCGACCAATGACCATCCGACTGTATCACCTATCCTCTTACTCTAAAAAATTCCTCTCCTAACGTTTAACGTAGAATTTTGAATTCACTTGATGAGGCAGGAAAGGGTGTTGCTGATTCTGATCCTGGGGCATAAATTCCATTCCAATGCATTACTTCGAAGGCCCCAAAAATGAACACACACAGAATTTTTAAGCTGACTAAACTATACCATGTGGATGGAAATGATGAGCATTAACAATTAAGGGTTTTGAATGGAACGGAAGTGATTTAATATAGGGCGATGTTATGCGTGATTCCGCTGGACTCAAACTTTATTTAATTATTCATCAAAAGAACAGGGTTTGAGCAAAAAATGTAAAAGATTGTATAATACAAAGACTATACGGATATACTTCTGATCTGACTATCTCTGCATGATCTGACCCTGGATTATTTTCTCATAAAATATAACAATACGAAAAGTTCACTAGAATAAAAATAATTGATACCAAATGACTCTTTTGCATACTCCATTTTGAATAAACCCTTGTCCATATTGTTGGTTATGATAAAACCTTATGTGAGGCCTGACAATTACAAGAGGAGGCTTCAGCTAAGGGTATCATTTTATGATTTTTGAAAGTTTAACGTTAAAAAACTGAACATGTAATTCCAATACAATTTCCAACTTGTTTTGCTATATTGATCGATTTCATTGACATGTTTTACATTTACCCCAAAAAGAGTTGACATTTAGTAGTTTAAGTTTAACGACGTTGACATTCAAAAACTAGACAAACGCGTTTTTAATTCTTCTCACTTTGGCTTATAAAGCTGGAGTTATACTTTCTTCCTGTCCTGCCAAGAAAAAAAAAGTTTCCCTTGTCATCCTTAGGTGAGAATTGACATTGTGTTAAAATCCTATGTCAGGAAAGAATCTGCATTTTTTGATCATATCAAGCACAACGTACATTATAAAGTAAAGTACACAACTGGCAGTAGCATTAGCCAAGTGACAACGACAAGAATTCCTTGTGTGTTTAAAGGACAAATGGATAAACTTGAGATTTGCTCCACTTACTACGAAAAATCCAAAAATCCCATGCTCTGACATAAATTTTATGGTTCTTACATTAAATTTGCATATAGGCGAGACATATACAGACTTTTACTTTTTCCAAATTTGTTTAGTTTTGTTCCTCATGAGTTGATTCAAATGTGTGTGTGTGATATGTGGACGTGCAGTATGTGTTTTTTCTGTTTTCTAATCCAATCCAATACAAATCTTTGCCAGATCCAATGGGAAAATTTACTTAGGCTGCTAAAAACCTTCATCAGGGCATAGCAAAAGGAGAATTATTCAACAATTCATCATTCTTATTTCTTTTCCTAATCTTGGGCATTGGGCTACTATGATTTAGCCGAAACTAATCAATCCAAATGAGAATAAGAATTCTTTACAAATCAGAGTCGCAACAGGTAGGTGGGTGTGATTGTTTTTATAAATTAAATTAGCGGACGAGGTTAGCGTGCAACCACAAGCAAGCAGACCGACTGCGTGCTATTGTTTCGCCTATTACTGAAAATGCCAAAATACGCCTTCCTTCTCTGGAATTCTCATGTACATGTAAGTCGAACTAATTCTGTTCAGGGAGTCACACCAAATCGAGAATGAAAATGGCTAAAGACTTTTTTAGTCACCCTAAGAATCTCTAATGTAATGCCACTTGGATATTTTTTCTTTTGATAATTATTTGGGGTAATCTCCATTAGCATGGCTGAGTTTGTTATTCTTTGGGCAGATTATTTTCCCTATTCGACTTCAACTGGCAAAAAAACAAAACCGTGTCGTCTCGTCGTGTGCTAAACTTGTCCATTGTTTGTTTGACTAAAGGTTAGAGAAAAAGAGACACGAAGGCAAACGGCAAGCTAAGCCAAATGGACTTTAGTTTTTGTCACGGTGTTGATGAGCGAGAATTGGTCATCCCCATTGCATTTACTCCAATTTCTTACTAATGACATGACATGACATGACAAACTAGACTGCATCCACATCCATCCACACGTCCGACTGGCTTTATAAAGAAAAATGTGCAATAACTCGGTTAAGAATGAGGGTCAAAGTAGAATTTCATCTCACGTCACGTGTGCTGTCGTGAGAGCATTGTTAATTGTTCATCATTCCACCACAAACCATGGTCAATAGCTAACCATGACTTGATCCTAAAGATTATCAAATCCTACTTTAATGAAAGACCAACAGTGCAGTACTCCAAGGAGTTAATTGCACTGGG
>WJEZ01000676.1:0-24570 GCA_009869925.1 Thalassaphorura encarpata
GTTTTTATTTGTTTAAGTCTTCTTACTTCGCTTAACTAATTTCCTTTGGGAAATATTTAAAGGACGATATCAAGTAAATGCACGTATAAAATATACTCTACAAAAAGAGTAGGTAATTTTATTCGGCCCGAGTTTTTCCAGTTAAACGTTAGGAAATGGAATTAATTTAATTAACCGTGAAATTTTTAACGATGAGGTAGTTTTCTGTATGATATGTTAAATTTGGATGAATTGACGTCCATGTTCGCGACTCAACTTTACTGGTACAGATGCAGAAATTCGAAAATTTCAACGCTGTGTGAAAAATTGTTAGTTTTTATTACAAAACGGTTGTATATATGCGAAATCATTGTCGGCTAATATTAAGCTAGTATGAGTCCGATTTATTGTCTGAAAACTCAAAAAATAGCAAACTATTTTGTTTCTAAAGCTGTGTGAAAATTACGTAATAATATAGTGTTACATGTAAACTTTGCTTTATTTTCGCGTACGCCAAAGTGGAAGAGTTAAGTTTGAATGGGTTCAATCTCCAAGCTTTTCAATTATTCATTATCCTTCTCTGGAAGCAGAGAAGGACTTTGGATGATTTTGTTGGCCCTTAATTCCCTTACCAAATAGGATACTTATGAATGCAGGAGGCTGATAAATCTTTGAATACATGAAAATAAGCACATAAGATTTTAATAAGGATTACTATAATTTGAACAAACTATTTTGTTTCTAAAGCTGTGTGAAAATTACGTAATAATATAGTGTTACATGTAAACTTTGCTTTATTTTCGCGTACGCCAAAGTGGAAGAGTTAAGTTTGAATCGGTTCAATCTCCAGGCTTTTCAATTATTCATCATCCTTCTCTTGAAGCACACAAGGACTTTGGATGATTTTGTTGGCCCTTAATCCCCTTACCAAATAGGATACTTATGAATGCAGGAGGCTGATAAATCTTTGAATACATGAAAATAAGCACATAAGATTTTAATAAGGATTACTATAATTTGAACGTTGAGACAAGGTTACTTTAATTTAACGAATACTATGACCAAGGAACTTGAGTTAAGGGTTCATGATCCCCAGCAAGTCCCATACAATAGAAAGGAAAGCACATAAATAATGATGAGAGTATCAAGGTTCAGCTTGAACAATTCAATGACAAGAGGACCAGCTCGGTTCTCTACAGCAGCAGCATTAAATGGCCTGCTGAGTTCATGATCTACTGATGGCTTTAGGAAAGGTTCCATTACATCTATCAGGCGGGAGGGATTTTGCAATTTACATGCTCGTCCCAAGTACTCATGGTGGTGTATTAAGGCTAAGGGTTGACGTGCTTTATTTTACCAGATTGAGTGTTGGCTATATTCTATCTTGGTCAGCAAAGATTATCAAAAACTTTAAACTTACCTATATAATGTTTTGGAAAGTTCTGTAATAAAAGAACTTGTTTGTCCTACAGAATTCTAAGTCATTTAATTTCAGAAACCGAAGTGGCAAAAACTGAAATCTATCGATAGTTACAACAAATTCAAGCTCAGGAATAACTTGTAAATCTAACAAGATACAATGTAATGCCATGTTCATGGTTTCGTCAAAACAGAAAGACAAGAAAACTTTTTATTTGGTCAGGTTTGGCAGGGTCAGCTGTACTGCATACTCGTAAATCAGTGAACCGTGTTGAATAACAAAAGGCAACAAATTGAAATCATATTAGCAACATAAAGTATGTGTAATTTTTAATATTATAAGGAGCAATTGGCCTGGAAAATTCATAAATGGGGATGTGTGCTTATTAATCTCGTTCAACTGTATTTTGTAAATTCCAGAATATTAACGCAGTCATGCCGTGGTTAAAGTCGCTTACTCGTGCAAAACGAGATAAGAATGATACAAATTTATAATTTAAGCCAGGACATCAAATGGAAGCAAAGACCGACGGAAGTGCTCATATCTACAATGTTCTTCCTTATAGATACATATTCAATTTGCCAAATTCCTTGCCCGTGCTTATCTTCGCGCAAGAAAGAGGGAGAAAAGTCCTTGAAGAAAAATCCTTTATTTCCCAGGAGATAAAGAATCCCTTTATGTAGAAATAATGCTGTTTCGCTGAGCAGACTCACCGTTCAGAGACGTCAAAGCGTTATATTACTTCCGAATTACACAACTCCGTATTATTCTTCACCAAAAATGCCCGACTGTTCCTCTCTATAACCTCCATATCCTCGTCGTCATTCGTTACTCATGTCATTTACATTCAGCTACATTTTTTAGCTCATATTACAAGTATGTGAAAGACATTTAGACTTCACTCATAAACTTTTCTACAAAATCTCTGGAGAGATAAAGTCTAAAAGAAAATTTAAAATGACGCATATTTCGGGCATTTATAACTAAATATGCTTCCGACAGATTTATAACTCGAAAGAGAGTTGCAGTAATGTGACTGCAATTAATGGACCAATTCATTTATAAAATAATTGGAATTAATAAATTCGTCGAAAATTATGAAAAAACCAGATATCCTACAGTATCGCACAAATTCAAACAGTGGTTTATACAAATTGTAGTATAAGATTAACTAGTCTGACAGGTCAAATTGACAAACGTATACAATACGATGTCATGCTAGTAATAGATAGGTGCTATTTAGAGGCAGAATCTGAGGTGAACATTATTAGCATTAGCATACGCGTGTTTAGAAACGTTCAATTTCCACACGCCAAAGGAATGGGATATGCTCACTTTCCCGTATAATTAACCCCATGTAAAATGTGTCTAGTGACACATTTAAGTATTCTTTAGTTGTCCTTCAAGTTTATTATTTCAGGAAGTTCCAAGGCCCACAGTAAATTCCAATACTCTGCTGTTTCCTGTAAATTAGGTAATATTATGTTAGTATATATTTTCCAAGTATAGTAACTAACCTCCTGTCACTTGGGTGGAAAGAGCATTATTTATGATTTTGTGTTCTTGAACATATGCTGTCGTCTGTGCGTGTTCAAACAAAACTCGGCATGCTTATTTCTCTCATAAACTATTTATTATGTAATCAAGGGGCATCTAAGCCATCCACGAGTTACTAGTCCACACTCAGGGAGTTCTATCAAAGCACCAGATGCAATGGATTATTTTATTGACTTGGTTCCTCTCATACTTCTTTATAGATTGCGTCTATCTCTTCGACTCTACGTTCCTTGCGCTGGAGAGACTCCAAATCCGCAAATTCGCATTCATGATGATAAGCTTAATTACCTGCCTGTCACAGTGTATAAAAGACAGCTAGAATATAGGAATATAAGGGAACCTCACGGTTTACCAGATCCTTAGTTCAGTATTGAGTATTATTGACCATCGACCTCCGCCTTCTTATGCATCACTCACTCAAAAAAGGTTGTGACAAGTGGATTAGGATTAGCCAGTCTCCAAGTTGTTTAAACAAGATTTATCCAAGCCAGTCATCCTATTGTTTGTGAAAACTTAAGGAGACAGAACTCTGCATATCGAAAATATTCTTAAAATAATTTGAACAGTGTTGAAACATGATAGTTTTGAACGGAAAGACTGGGTCCAATTTAGACATTTGGGATGGGAAGATGAGACCCGTTTGCTTTTAGTCCAAATTCATGGTTCCAGTTCAGAAAATAATCATCCATAATGCATTCCAGCGCCTTTGACAGGCTCTCAGTCTTGTAATATTGATTGTGTATGGCACGCTAGGGCAATAGGGCACTAAACAGAATAGTTATAATAGAGATGGGGGTTCTTTCACTATTCTGAGTTCCAGGCGATTATCATCATCCTTTGTTGAGGTTAGAGGATCCTGCATTATATCTTCGCGATGATAATCCGTCCAACTAACTAGGACAGATAGTACAGAGCTCCTACCCCCAAGGACTCCTTGAGGCTCTAGACCCCCAAGGACAATTTAGGAGAAATACGAAATACTCATCCAAGAACATAACTGTTAACGATATCTTCCTCCTTCCTCTGTTTTGGTTATCTAATTTAGCCCATCAACCTAAACCATTTCAAGGGGCTCTCAGAAAGTATATTAGGGGAAAGTTAAGGCCTCGTACAAAGCGAAAAACAAATGTAGGCAGTAAGCAGAGTGAATATTCGAAGGGCATAGTGCCCAAAGAACTGTCCTGGACGTTTCGACTTTACAGCTAATAAGCTTGAGCCCATAATTTTCTCCAACTAAACGAACGTAATTTATTCCATTGTACCGACTTAATATTCTGCTGATTGAATATAGCATTACGGACAATGCTAGAACAAAAATTCTAATTTGAGTTTAAGTTAAGCGTTATTAAAATGCATGTAATGTCTTTTGACACATCTTAAGAGTAGGCAAAAAATTTGATTATAATTACAATTTCTAATTCATTCGAGTGTAATAACTGTTCGTTTATATTCGCATATGTATAACCAGATATTCAAGAAACTGAACAGTTAAGCATGTAGTAATGCTGAAAGTTTCAAGAAAATAAAGTAGCATGGAGAATTGGTGACCAGTCGAACGAACCCCAAAGTGCTCCGTATGATCGTAATATAGAGTTCACGTCCAATCGAGGAGAATTTAGCTTTCTTCGTTCAAAATTTATTTTGGGTGAATAGAATCTCTTATCTTGCTGGCTCAAGAATCTGTAGATAGGTTTTCTTGACTGAACGTAGAGAAAGTGTGGACATCCAAGTCAGTCGGAAAGGGAAAACTACACGTGTATTATTATTGGTCTGTTCACGATTTTCTGAATCGCTTCGGGAATGAAGGGGTTACGTATATTGTGAATGATATAAGCCACTATGAGAGTTTCTTCGGTATGACGCTTGCCTCAGGAGAAACTTAGAAAAATCCTAAACTCTTCATGCATTAAGCCTCTCACGAATAGATTTCCCCACAGAAAGAAAGCTCTCAGATTTATGGAGGATATGTGGATGGGCACATGAATGCCTTATCATTCTTTTATGTTGAGTGTCTGTCTTTCCAAAAGTATCCTCGTCGGAAAGTTCCTTAAGTAAAGTTTGTCTGCCTACCACTGCCCTTCGTGACTCTAAGCCATCATGATTTTCAATGCTCATAATCACCTGTCCACCATATTAGTAGCATTTAATTGAAATAGTATCGATATCCAGCTTAGGAAATTATTAGGTTATATTCCAGCCCTCTGTAATTACGTTTGTAAGCAATGGCCGCAATTGAACTTTCAGGCCGTACTTTTTAATTATCGTAAGGCAGAACATTGCCAAGTCCAATGCATATACAATATTCAAGCTTATTCGGTTCTACACCAGAATCAATTTGCGAGTTCCATGGGATGTCGTAAGCAAATATTCAAAGCATGACTTTCATAGTACCAGTGGTGCGCTGCATTGTCGAGATTAACTCTGCCATGGGCTGTGTCTGAGATTTTGGATGCTAATGACATCCACAGCAGACAGGTTGTGCAAGAACTCTCGATCTAGGAAGCAGTCCAAGTGCGAATATCTGTTTTCTGACATGATTCTACAGGTTCTCGTTTCCTCATGATTTCATCATTGATATTTGATACTTGTTTTTTACCTTGAATAATGAGCTCTGGAATTAAAAATTGGCTGATGATTGTTTATTTCTAACCAGTTTGTACTTCATCAATTTTCAAGAAATTGGTGAAAATCATTTAAGCCCATACATGCACACTAAAATAAAGTAAAATAATAAATACTAAGATCAGTGATTTTAATGGTAACTATGTTTGAAGTGACCATATACTTCTTTAATCATAGATAGAATCATTCGCAATTGAATTACATCTTAGAAAGCACTTTCACCGAACACAAAAGACATACATGATGGAACAATACTAAAAGCTATTTTTATTCTAAACGAAACTAAAATGAAGTTCGGACGGAAGGATTCTCACATTTTATGAACCATGTCGTCTCTATTAATCCCAGTTTTACTTTTTTTCTTTTCAGGTGTGGATGGAACTTAAGACGATCCTTCTTCTTTTATTTCTGATACTTTTGAGTATTTTATGGAATAATGAGTTTGGCATACATAATCTGCTATTGCTGTCGTAAGAAGAGGAAGGAAGGCGGTGGAGACGAAGAAAGTCTTCAAGGAATTCTTGCTGATGGGAATAGTAGCAACAAAGATACGACGTCAGTCAAAAGCCATAATGGTGTACTCAATATAAAAGCTCCTTTAATGAAAGCAAAGTCGATCGGGTAGGTTTTTCTCTTGATTCTTCTCCTGACAGCTCACCGTCACATTACACATCCGGAAATCCGGAAAGATTTCCTCAATTCATTCACTTAAATGTTGCACCACAAAATTCTATTAAGCTTTGTTCGTTCTGCCGGCTTGACTATGTTTGTGGTGCTTTTATGTTTGTGTACTATATGAAACGCTCTCAACTGGATGTTACTTGTACTGTCTGTCTACCCCAAAATTATTCCTTACAGTCAACCTGCAAGCAAAAAAAACGATTTTTAAATATTTGTTTAAAAATACTCTCAGTTTTCTCCAAATTCACAGCAATCGTTGTGCTTAAAATATTAGGGTTAGACGTAAAGGAACCGGCGAGTTCCAGAGATAAGGATACATTAAAAAGAATATTAGCTCCGAAAAGGCAGAGGATGGGACTGAATACCATCAACTCTCATAATGTCAAACAAATGGCATCAAAGCGAAATATACTTGAAGAAAAGAACAAGCCCAATGTAAAAAAACTCCCGATGTTCGAAGCGACGTACATTTTAGAGTGCGTAATACTGAATTATCTATTATCTCTTCTGCGCTTTAGAATGTTCCTAGAAATGCAAGTATTTTCCCAGGCGGGTTACATTATTCCTGTCGTATATATCTCTAGACCTGGAATTTTCATTCTGTAAGCTAGTAAGGTATGCTAAGATGGAGTGCGGATTATTTATTATAAATTGACATTTGAGTTCACTTGAGCCAATCAGTTGAGACATGAGAATTCGTTTCGATTTTCGCTTCAGGACTGAGGAACTCTCAGAAGCAACAGAATATGTAAATTGGAAAAAGTTGACCTTGACCCGGTGGATCTATTCGATCGAGTTAAGTTGGTTTCGGGAGGTTGGAAAATAAATTGACGTTGAGCTTCTAGACGGACACGTGCGGTGAAATACAATTCGCATGTCAAAGATGAACAGACAAGAAAGATAGGCTAAAACGCTCTGGAGAGTCTAGTTGTTTCACGCATAAAAAATCCAAATTTCTAGACGTGTATATAGTGAAGTCGAAAATTGTTGGTCGAGGGGGACCGAGAAAGTCGTCCTGCCAGTCCTACTCTTGGTTGGCATTGCCGTCCTCATTTAATTCCTTCCTTGTCAATCCACATTAGACCCACGTTTGACTGCCCGTGCAGAATAGGGAGAGCTTTCACAAAGGCTGGATAAAAAATTCCTGGAGTTCGGACATATGGAAGACAAAGGAATGGTAGCGCCCTCTGTGGGCGAACCTTGAGATTAAATTGAATGATGTTGCTGGAATTGAAATTGTGATACGAGCGAGCGCGGCGTACGACCTGGAGAGAAAATGGATTTGGAGAACTGGCTGGAGCATTGGGTTGAATGGAGAAAGGAAAGAGAAAGCTAGAGTCTATTGATTCCCAAAGCCGAATTGAGGGAATGAGATAGAAGAAACGGGCCCAGGCCAGACCTTGCTTTGTGCTCATCTTCCAAAGAACAAGGACAATCGATCCATTTCCAATGTATAAAAATGGCGTTTTCCTTATTATATTAATTGTAGGTTGAGTTGAGAGGCAAATAAGGTTATTTCTCAACACACATACAATTGATTAAACAAGGAGTGAACCTCTTTTGTATTCCTTTCACTCCCATCCACTCATCCATTCCAAAAACATCTCTCTCTCTCTCTACTTATGAATTCCTAAGTCTTCCCGAATCTAACCGCAATTCCCCGGGGAAAGCCCAAGGAGTCCCAGACTCTGTCCAGAAGTAATGAATCCAAAAAGCAAGCAATCATGTGCTTACGTATGTATTTCTGGGGAAAAGTAGAGCTTAGGTTTCCGATTTGTTTTCTCCTGGTTTTTTACAATGTAAACTCAGATAAAGTAGGAAGATGATGGAATGCTGGCATGAGTGTGGATGGAATTTCCAAGTCATCTGTTGGAATTTGAGCTGAAAGGATGACAAAAAGGTATGACCACTCTGAGATCCATTCCAGATGAGGATAGATGACACCCATATAGGGAAGTAGGTGGAAAAGTAGTACTTTGTTCTTTGGACCCGGATGACGTTGTGTTCTTTCCATGGTCAAACCAGCTGAGCCGCGCGGTCTGCAACTAAAAGGAGACGCTGAGAACATGCAGGAAGACGTAATATAAGTACATTGTGGTACACGGCAACTTTCCGAAATATTTTTTTTTCAATTAGAGAAAATTAGAGAGAAAATTGATCATGCATTTGCATTGTGTGCATTGCAACAGTGTATTGCAGCAATTATGAAAAGGAAATGTTTAATATAAAATAAGTTTAATGCCCTCATGGTTGACGCTAACCAATTATGACCATAAAAGCTGACTCCTCATGAATCCCATCAATACAGTTCACTAAACTTGCCACACCATGTATCAATTGGAATCTGTCATGCATTACTTAAAATAAAGTAATAAAATCTAAAAATATTTAAAATCCCATTTTTGCAGCAGGCTGATGCCCAGGCTAATGAAAATGCAATGCATGAGTTTGGCCCATGCAACCATGGGTTAATTTTATTGGGTAGGTGAATAGAGGAAAGGGTCCACGCGTGGAACCATACCATACTCTTTCCCTATGGCTAGGCTAACGAGAAACGCAATGCATTAGTTGGCTCATGCAACTGTGGGTTAAAGTTATTCGGCAGGCGAATAAAGAAAAGGGTCCACGCGTGGAACCACACCATACCCTTTCCCTTTGGCTAGGCTATGGACGTTTGGCTAAGCTATGGACCAATGGCTAGGCTATGGGCCAATGGCTACGCTATGGACCTTTGGCTATGTTATGGGACCAATGATTAATAATGTTGTTAAATGATTCAATTATAAAATAATTAACAAAACGAACAAAGGGGTTTGGGCTAAGCCCCACTCCATAGTTTGGAATTTCGTTGATGCATCCGTATGTGATTTGTTTGTGAATTTAGATGAACATTTGGAGCCATGACTGTCAGATTTTAGTTCTGAACTCGAGGAACACTTCAAACCATGATACGTTAAAATCCATTCATTGAATCCAGTGATATGCTCATCTGAGCACGAGGACTTGAAAAGAAAAATTCAGTACTTTTAATTCCCATTTGGTCTGCAACTCAAAATCAAGGCAACGATACTACTGTACGATGCTAACCTGAACAAACATTTAAAATCATTACACGTTAGATCCCACCCAGGAATTGGTCAGGTATACTCAAAAGGGTGTAGGGACTGATGAGGGGATTTTCATGTCAGTACTATTTTTTTCAAATTGGTTGCTATCTAACATTCCTAGCGAACTTGTCAGTGAACAGCTTGGGAAGATCAAGCATTTATGCTTAGTCCAAATATTTAACTCTGGTGGATTCGTCAGTATTGCACACTCGTGCCAGTAGCATAATGTGCTGGTGAGGCTTCATGTTCTAAAGCTTTAAGTTCACTCATTCATTTGTACAATTTTAAACCTATAATCGGAGAAGCTTCTTTCATCTACTTTCTTTAATATCAGAGTTGACACGTAATTTAATTTCGAGTTAACATCAACCGAACTAAGCCAAATGTTTTCTACCGCAGAAAAATAAATTCAAAGACAAATAAATCGCTAAAACTGCAAACTCAAAATTTTAAAAGAAGTTGCTGAACTTTTAATGATGAAATTAAATGATGAACAGCTTTAACTTAAACTTAATCCTACAACTAACATATTTTGTTGTTCAATCTGATGAAATTTCCTTAAATACTAGACGATAGTGGAACAAATACTCAAACATCAATTTCAGGTCATCCAAATCTTCTTCACCGAGAAGGGATTGCTTGAACTGAAGGTTGATAATCTCAAGAACTCTTTTGGAATCAGCATAGGGCAAGTTGTTCAGGTAGCCAAGGACAGCAGCAAGAATGTAAAGTGATTCAGCCTTCAATCTTTGGGTACGGTCTACCAATATAAAATCCGTTGTCGGTGTCAGTGTGTCACCGGTCCTTTCTTCATAATCCATGTACGACTGGCAGATGTTTCCGCATTTTTTTCTGCCGGCCATGGCTGCTTGTTCGGACTCTCCAACATAAATTGCCTTCTTCCCTCTCCTGCTGTACAATTGATTGTCATCGCCTGAGTATCGACTATCCTTTGCTGCATTAAGGTATGATGGTAGGTTGCATTGATGACCGACTGGCAGCTTCTCAACTGACATCTCAATCCCTTCCTCCCTGATCGTCGCAAAAACTTTTGGTTTGTCTGTCTTTGGAATCCCAGCCATGAAGGTCAGAATTAAATTGGGTTTTGGATTCTTGACTATATTTGTTGTCAGTTTTTTCAAAGTTTCCGCAAACTGAAATATTAGAAAATATTATTTTAAGATTTCTTGCATAATTTTGTCCAGTTCTAAAGACAACATCTATTCTATTACTTGGCGCCGAGACTTTTCTTCTGATGCTTCCATTGGACCAATACATAATTTTGTGTAGGATGGTTGGAAGTTTATATCAGGAACTCCTTCCTTCCTGAGTGGTCTTGAAGAGACGTAGGCCTTGTAATGCTTGTGATTATTTGAGTTGATGACTTTGTTTACGGTGTTCCTTTGTGCCAGAAGTTTGGAAGAAAAAGTAAAAATGACATTTTTGTCTTCATTTCTGGTATCACAAATAGTGCCAACCAAAATTTCCATATTGTTTAACTGAGAGTGGTAAAAGCAATGATCCAGACCACCCTGTGTAGATCTCCAGCAGTCTAGTTAATTCAATTTACAAATTATTTGATGGAAAATTATTTCTTGTGGAATCATGTATTAAACTTAATAATACTTACCCTTGTATTTGCAAAGTTTAATTGGAAGGTTTTTTTGCTTTCCAAATTTACCGATTTTACCATTTTTTCTTACTCTAACAGACGGCAGCTTGTCACGGGGTGCCTTTCCTTTGACGACTTCCATTGTGTGATTTTTTCCGACTGGAATTATCCGTTTTCCAATGATAGGAATCAAATCACGCTTATGTCTGTCCAATAACTCGAAGTCCGGCCCAGGATCAATCCCTTTCTTCATCATATCCTTTTTGATGAGGTCAATGGCTGTTTGACGAGTTAGGTCGGCCAAGCCTATAATTGAATACAAGTTATAAAAGTTTTAACTTAATGCTTCGCAACCATTGACACCGTACAGCATTAAGAATTAGTAGATAATTAATTATTTAAACACATAAACCTCAACTTACTTCCTTTTTTTATTGTCATGAATTTGCTAGCAGTACAACATCTAATAGGAATTCCATTCTCAGTGTAGAGTTCAGTTGGTCTTGGATAACGGTTTTTTGATCTTGCTGACTGATCATCCCCACTGTTATCATCATCCTCTTCATCATCCTCATCTTCATCAACATCAACAAAATCATCCTCATTAAATTCTTCTTTGTCATCTAAACTTGATCCTGTGCTAACAGTAGAGCTGGCGACAGATTCACCTTCAGAATCTTCATCAACGTCTATCTCTTCAATATCAAAATCCGGTTTTGAGCTGACTTGGAGCTCGTTCATCGCTGTTGACTCTCCTTGACTTGGGCTAGACGTTGATGGTTGCTGCTCTGAGGATGTTGTTGATTGTGGTCCTGATGTAGACGTTGAGGATTGTTGTTCAGCTGATGTTGACGTTGACGGCTGTTGTTCGGCTGATAATGACGCTAAATAAGACGTGTAAGACCGAGGTCCCATTCGTTCATTCCAATCAGCAATAAATTGTTGTAACTGCGGGATGGGGACATGGAGACGATTACTCAAGGCTTGAATGTTGTTCCGGTAAGCGTATAGGATACGGCTCAGCAATTCTCCAGGATGGGTTGTACGCTATTAATGAAATAACTTTGGATTAGAAATGAACTCAATATGACTAACTAATGACTAATTATCAATTAATTCTTAAATTTTACCTCTTGGAGACGACGACAAATGTCTGGAACCCATACTTCTGGAGGTGCACCGTAATCAATCAATGGTAATGCTGCTTGTTGATTTTGATTCTCACTAGCTCCTTTTGATTCTTTCCCCTCATCCACTGATTTGTCCATTTTTGGTTGACAGTAACAATTGTTCAGTTAAGAGCTCACTATGTTTTTATTTTGAAACGTGTATGAAAAAACTTCGAAAAGTGTAACGACTCTTTTTATTTGAGCCACTGTGCGCTAAGGAGGTTAGAAATTTTTGTTAATAAGGTTAAAATTTTTGCTAGTATAGATATTTTTTTTTGCTAATATAGATAAAAAAATTTTGCTAATAGAGATAAGATTCGCCATATCCTAGCTTAATGCTATACATAACCTACCCAAACACATTCATAACCTAGCCAAGGAAGGCATAACCTAACCAAACACATTCATAGCCTAGCCAAGGCATAACCTAGCCAAACACAGTCATAGCCTAGCCAAGGAAGGCATAACCTTGCCAACTATTTTTTTGTCTATTAACTAGGGCATTATTTTATGAAATTACTAGCTAAAAATTTGAAGACCATCAATTTCCTTCCCAAGTCCCTATGCCCAACTGGATATATCTTAAGAAGGATTAGGCTCATTTGATAAATTAATGGCTTGAAATGTTCATTTAGGTGAATACTTTGTGATGGAGTAGATCTATGCGTAGATTACGGCTCATCAACGATAAAAAATGACGAATTTTTTTTATTGTTCTATTAAGTCCTCGTGTTCGGATGTGACATGTCACATTTGGCATATTCTTTTTATTAGACATAAAACTCAAAACAATTTTAAAGCATTGTGTTGAACTCCATTTGTATCATTAACTCTTGAAAGATAGTTCTTTCATAATTGATTTTGCGAAACTAGATTATTACCAATCCAAAACCCAAACTTTAAAGAATGTGTTGAATTTTTAAGGATTTCTTAAATCAAATGATGAACATTTTTGAATGAAAATATAACTAAGATTTATGCATTTGTTGTTCATTTCGCTGGAAGTTTTTTAAATGTGAAATGTTCAGTTTGCTAAGAATTTATTTTACTAATCAATTCGTCCATTGCTTACAAGGGACACTCCCGACCTGGTCATGGAGTTAAGAGCTAATTTTTTACACAAACTACTATCGACCCAACTGGTTAAGATTCCCAAAATGTTAGCTGCCCGTTTTGCGTAACGGTGCGGTGGCAAGCAAAAGAGCGCTGCTGCGCGCTCTACTGTCCTGGTTTTCTTTGCAGTGAGTGCATGGGAGGATTCCCAGTTTCTCCATAGTTGGAGATAAGACGGCATACATTACGCGAGATAGGCTATTCATCGCTCTCTCCTTACCTCTGATTTGATTTGATTTGAGGACAATTAAGCGATCACAACTAGCATCGAATATTATGGGAAAACTCTTAAAAAGATTTCGCTATATGATGGCTTAAATAAGTCACGAGGGTTAGTACTAGTTAAGTACTAATTGGTACTACTAGTGTTCAGTTCTGGCCTCGTCTTCAAATTTTGAATATAATTTAATGTTACTTGATTTAACATTGCTCAAGCCATAGCCTAGCCAAAGGTCTAACCATTTTCCTAGCCATTTGTCCATAGCCTTGCCAATGGTCCATAGCCTAGCCACTGGCACATAACCTAACCGAAGGGAAAGGGTAGGGTTTCACTACAACGTCTCAATTATGAACGCATGTGGAACTCATCGATTGAGGTAAGGCGCAAGCGCCTTTTCCCAGCGCTTACTCTGGAACTGCCCGGGCCGTTTTTGGAAAAACGGACCGGAGAGTACATGGAGCCTCCAGCCAGCTTCTTCAGCTCCTCCACTTTATATGCACTTTCCTTTGCCGTCCCATGCCGACTCCACCAGATTATCGACTTGAACAAAGTAAACAAGAGAATCTTCGTTCCGGACTTACCTACCTCATGATATGACTTTTGCCCACAAGTGGATTCAATGTTTTGCTTTATTCACACTTTTCTTTCACCTCATCACTTTCTCTTCCCACCATTTCATAATTCTAATTAATGACCTCTCCAATGCGACTTTCAACCTCTCCGTGTCCTTTTAACCTCTTGCAGAGAATGAGATCCAACAATTCCCATTTCAACTCCACCAAATGTGAGCGTGAGGAAAGAACTCTCAAGAAACCATAGACATTCTTTCCTTATCTACTCAAGTGGTATTTTGAGAAATTGGAGTGAACTTAATCGAAAATTATATCACACCATAAACACCCATAAAAGCCACCTACACTCCTTCTTTCATGAATGTATATAAGAGTCTAGTGGTGCAATAGAGTTCTAGATTGGAAATTTCTTTTGACTGGGAATTTCCTTTGCCCTGGTTGCCTAACACGATGAGACAAGTTCTAATTATCCCAGGGTGGTTCCAATAAAGACCATCTTTATATTACTCGCATGATATGTGAGTAGAATTGGGAGTGTATTACGTGTGTGTCCTCTCATCCTCTCAAAGAGAAAATTAAGGGTTCTTTAAAGTAAGGGAAAGAGAGCGCGTAGAGCTCAATTGGGTCATTAGAATTCTTCAATAGGAGAGTGGGTTAAACGAAATGAGGATGAATTAGAAGGATGCTTGAAGAGAATGAATCTTTGAGAGGACTCTAGTCCCAGACACACACTGGGCACTAGTGGTAGAGGAGAGGCTAGTTGACTGGGCGTTTGATGGAATAACAAGAGAATCATATGTTGTTAACTCATGAAGTGGAACTTTAATGTCTGTCTGGAACGTGGGTTGCTTGCTTCTATGTAGGATGAAATCTATTGTTCTAAAGATGAGGAGAGTAAAAATTGAATGCAAATTATGAATTAGGATTAATGTTGATGGTGGCTGTTGGATAATGCGAGACGTTTATCATTGACGTCATAATTAATGAGTCCAGACCGGAACGAGGACTAGGCACATGGAGGGATGCGTCGACGTCTTTTCCTGGGAAGTTGTTGGCCAGCTTTTGATGGTCGTGTCGTGGCATGGCCAGAAAAGACAAGGAAGGAACGAGGGACGATTCGGAAGGAAGGGAACATCGTTCCGCCGGGCGAGAGTTGTCGGGAGCCTAGTTGGGTTGGGAGAGCGTGCGTCTTTGGAGGTTGTATGCAAGGGAACTTGTACTAGCACCAAAAGCAACATAGTCCAAGAAACCGCCATGCGATCCTCAGTAGGAGATGTGATGCGAGCCAGGTGTGGCATCATCACTTGAGCTGCTCCCCGAATCATTCAATAATTCCTTCAGATCAAGGATTAGGCGGGAAAGGGTCGTAGAGCATACAAGGGCTAGGGTCTAATTCTTTTCCCCTTCAAACATTTTCCTCACATTCCCGCCACGAGGTCAAGGGGATTAACTTCTTGGCCTCGTCTCTCATTGCCCCTGCCCTCCACATCTCTTCTTCATCTGACTTACCAAATCATCATCCAAAGTTAGCATGAAGTGTATCCAGCGTGTCCCCAACCCTTTGACTACTCCAGTGCCCATTGTGTCCAGTGTTCTGTGAAAACTTGTGCCCCCATTCTCTTCATGTCAACTTAGCTGACTATACTTGTACCCCATCATGTTTGGAGGCCTTAAAAGTCACAGTTTGTCCAAGCTTGCCCTCTCCAAATTCCTTTCTCAAAGCATGTAAGCAAAATTACCATCATCTTTTTCTCTATTTGTATGCTACGAAATAATTTTTTATCCAAAAAAACACACGGAAATTAGTAGTAGTAGTGGTAGGCAGAAAAGAGAAGAGCAGAAATTCTCTGTTCCAGTAGGAAGGATTCTGCGAAGGCTAACTCGAATGACTTGATAGATTAGAAATTTAGGAAGTTTTCCCTCAGCAGCAACATGAAACTCAACAAATTCAGTGCAGCTCAGTTCAGCTCACTTCTCAACGGGAAATTTAATTTGTAAGTCGAGCATTGAGTACTAACTACAAGGACCAACCCCACTCTCATAAGTCTCTCCAGACTTCCCACAAGTTAAAGTTGTAGACAATATTAGAAATGACAATTTTGCTCAAGTGGGAGATTGTATGAACCATATTTGGTTTTATAGTCAATCTACACTCAATCTACTTGTTTAATAGTTTTATAAATTACACTACTTATTCAATCTTGTTTCCGCATGTTCAAGTCTTGGTCCATTGCGTCGAGATTGGAAAAGAGAAATGAAAGTGGAGGTTTGCCAAGAAAATGTCCAGAGACTGTTGCGTAGATTTAACTCCAAGTGAATGGTATAAAGTATATAAGGACTATTAGTCTGTGATTTTATTACTTCCCCTTTGCCCCTCTTTGAAGTTAAGTCCGTGATGTAGGAAAGAGTACAAACAGAAGGTGCGGTTCATAGGGAGGCGAGTTCGACATTAGACTTTTATCATTAAGACTGACAACTTAAATGGTTGCATCAAAGAGGTGAGCAATTGACACAAGTTTATCGGCCTCCCCTGCTGTCTGCCTTTTGAACAGCATCAGCTTCAATTTCAAACAGAAATCTTTCAACTCTTTGACAAAGGCAGGAGGCCACACTTACGTTTTGCTCGCACCTTTCATCTTCAAATTCTTCAAAGATATATAAGGCATTATTTTTATTCATGAAAAGACTCTAAGGAACAAGTCTGTGTGTAAAGGGGCAGAAGTTAGAAGTGTGGTAAGGAGGGAATCTAGTCTGATTGGGCCAGTGAAGCAACAAGGAATTCACTTGGAATTCATTATTATCCCAGCTACTTCTTCCAAACCACTACAATCAGTAAATCTGTTAAGATTTTGCTCCGACTGACTTCCTTCAGGATCGGCAGTGTAGTACAAAGTGGAGCAAATTGCCTTGTCTTTCAAGCAGAAGCCCAAGATAAGGAAAACTAGGGAGCAGAGCTGAGCTATAGAAACTGAAAATAACCGTTGAACGTAACACGTTGAGGTGTTTCGGAGAAAATTGGAGAAAGCTGAGAAAGTGCGCTTCAAATATATGACATCTTATATCCAGGCGAGTTCATAAATTATAACTAACTGGCTAAAATTAAGTATATGGAGCATGTTGCATTACAATTTTAGACGAACTTATTCAACACTGTATGAAAGGAAATTTAAACGTGCTACCCGATTCTTACGTTAATAGGTGAACGTGTAGTTTCGACTAAGCCAAGGGTTACCACTACAAATGTAAATTTTAAACGTTCCTTCTTATTTTATTATTCTTACTTTCTCAGCAGAAGGAACATTTGGTCTATTTTCTTTCACCGAATCCAAAAGACATAGCTCAAAGCAGGAAATTAGAAAAAAATCTATAAGTCATGTAGCTTAGTTCATTACTACATCTTTAGAGTAAAGTTTTCAAAAAGAATTTGTTTTCCAAATTGGACAATCCTATGGCTCTGACTGAGAAGTCAAGAGAAAGTTAGAGATCGCCTAACTAAGAAAACTCAAGTTTTAGATTCAAATCATTGTCCAAAGTCATGAATGGTTAGTCACGTAGAAGCTTTTTGTATACAATTACACCCGTGAAATGTCCACGGGATGGAATTCAATGCCTATGGAGCCTCAAACTTTCATTCTGCTTTTGCATGAATGGAAAAGGGAAATCCATGGTGGAGTAATGGGAAGTCAAGACTGGAAACTAAAACTTGTTGACAGACAGACAGACGGAGACGTAAGCCCGTCCTCGTCGTCGTCATTGCCTTGATCTGTCCTGATTTTCTCTTTTCTCTAGTTGTTGGGACAAAAAAGTACGCCCTGTCCTGTTCCTTTTATATAAATATAAGATTTTCAACTCCCTCGAGGAAAACCGAATTTGGCATTATGCAATGGGCGGATGGTGTGTTGATAGAATATCAATGAGTTTGGAAGACTCCAAAGCTTTTTTCACTCGGCTTATGTACAAGGCTAAGGACTAAAAGGGAAAAACGAAGGACTCCTGTCTTGGCTCAAGTACTAGGAAATCGTGCAGCATGTCTGCTGTCTAGTTAGTAACAGCAGCATTCCTATATAGCCATTAGGTATTATCGGACATGGACTTGACATGAGAGCGAAGAGTAACAATAGTAATTTGTGATTTATGTTCTGCTGCATCTGACGGGATTGATTCTCACATAGGGCCCAATTGGAGTAAGATTTTTTCTATTCCTAACTAATATTTGCCAAAGAATTAAGACTAAAACACTTTCCTTCATCTCCTTCTCCATTGTTTCTCTTTTTGTTCATATCTTCTGTATTGTGTGTTTGTTTAAGAACAAGTTACGAATTTGTTTTCCCTTTATGTTGCTTTCTCTGATTACTGACTGAGTCCTCCTAGCAGTTAGTAGTTGCTCTGCAGTAGTCATTCTGTTCGTCTTCCCCTATCCAATCACTCATAACACGAGGTACAGACTACTAAAAATTATGGCATTGGGCAAAATGACATGAACACTTCATGAGTCAGGACTTCCTCAAGTGACACACCCAACTTAACCTTCATATTATTTATTTTTGAATAATAATCATACTAAATAAGATTTCACGATTATGAAGGTTTGATTTTGAGCTGGGACTAGTTGAAGTGGTAACGAGGATAGGTCAGTCTTGAACCTTGAATTTGTCTGGGGAGCTCATAAGGTACAAGAATGAAAAGCTCTCAGCTCTTGGCTTTTCATTTCTCTTTCCATCTACTCTGAGTAGAAAGGTCAAGAAGGAAACTTTCTCGTGGAATTTAGTCGTGGCAAATTCAATCATGTATAAAGGAACACGTCATTTCTCTCTCCTTTTCCTTCTTTCCAATTTCCTTTCTCATGCGTTAAGGTATACATGCCCACATATACACAATCCAACATGTCACCCGAGCCTCAGCCTTCTTTTCCAAATACCACTAACTCTTGCCTTCAAAAAGGATGTTTTCTAACTTAAGCTCAGTCACTCTACTGGAAAACTAACTTTCTCGCCTGGAACTCACTTTCCCGTCATGCTTCGAATTTTTTACTTCCTTACCCCATTGATACTAAATCATTGGCAGGATTAGTGTACACGTTCCCATCCTGTTCCAAGACTTTTTTAAACTCTTTCCACACACAACTACCAAAACTCTTGCTCGCTCTTTTCTCTACAGACTCCCAACATAAGGAAATTCAGAGTAGGGCTTAGGGAATAGAGAGCAAATTTGAACACTTTCTAGGTCGCATCCATTTTCCTTTCCATCCATTCCAACATTCACTCATAATAGGCACATGTGGTTTTGTTGATCAACTTTCTCCGTTGAACGATGGAACCTGAGCACCTCATCCGTAACACACTTAGGCTTTTGTAGATTCAATTCACATAATGTCCAACTTCCATCTATCTAGATTAGGTCACTACTAAATTAACACCAATAGCATTTGAATCAGACTAGACTGTTTATTCCAAGAACCCATGCAATCTGCCAGTTAATCTGCTAACGAGGGCACTGAATAAACGGACTCGTACCACGGGCGTGTTTGATACAAACCACTCTTAATAACATTGTATATGTCCATTCAACTAGGGTCTTAATGACTCACGCACGTTTCCATCCAAAGTAAACTGTTTTGTACTCTTCCTTGCTCGTATTATTCTCCCCAAACCCTTGTGTGATTGATCTTGGAACACGACGATTAGCTACGGACGTCGTTTCGTGAACATACTAATTCACTCACGTAATTTTAATCCACAGACTGAAATTGCATGCTGATTTGTACTGTACTTGTATATGTAGCTGAGCTAAATGCCTAAAAATGCGTCTGTTAAAGGACGCATCACACGTCCTATCTATCCTCTTTGTCTCTGTGTGTCTAGCATTGAAAAGCCTACAGGTTGTCCTAATGAATTCAGGACAGCGGGAACAAGTAAGGCTGGTGGAGCAAGTCAATTGAGTGGATCGCCTGGAAGCTCTGCCGGGGCTGTGACTCCAGATTCCAAGACTCCGCCTGTTCAAAACAAATCTTTGCAAAACGTGAAGCAGGACCAGCATCCTGCCGTAAGTTTTCTCATTTCTCTTCAAAATTCCATCCTTAATTAATAGTTACAACGAAAGGGGCCCCAACTTTACTCTACTTTATTGAGTCCAATTCAATGGTTCATAAAAAATCCTGTTTCATTCAAAACATCAGATTGCCCAGATAAAGCTCCGTTGTTATATAAAGATGGGAGCTCATCTATTTTGGTAGTTTCTTTTCCTGAGCTCAGCAATTCTCGTGTTGGTACAGCCATATCTACCTAGAGAAGACAGTAACCATAATTTGATTTTTCTCGGCATGTGCCTTAATCCTCGTCTAGAAGGGAGTTCTAGCGGCTCCTGAAGTTTTGTGAACAACAAGAACGTATTTTTATTTCAGATGGCCTTCTGGCAAAACCGCTCGATATCCTTGGTCGACATGTACATAGACAACACAGAGTCCACGGACTCTGTCGGACAAATCAATTTCAGTTTGGAGTATGACTTTGATAGTACGACTCTTATCTTAAGAATTATACAGGTAATCAATGCAACTCCTACTTATTTTCGGCTAATGGTTTTATTTCTCCTCAATTTACTACAACTAATAAATCATAATGCTCCAACCACTTCATGGCATTATGAGTACAAGTCAAACCATGCGAGATGTACTTTCTCTTTGAATTAAAATAAAACATATGGTTGAATGAGTGATCAACAGAATCAATGTTGTTCATGTTTCGCAGGGAAAGGATTTAACCTGCTAAAGACATTTCTGGAACCTCTGATCCCTATGTTCGTGTTACATTGTTGCCCGACAAGAAACACCGGCTAGAAACGAAGATAAAGAGACGCACTCTAAATCCTAGATGGAATGAAACGCTGTATTTTGAAGGTAAGTCTACTTTTTTTTACTCTCTCGTCTTTATTTCTCCATTTTCCAATGCCAAGCTAAGTGTACTAATTTGATGTGACTGGAACTTACTGAAGAGCTCACAGCTCCGAGAAATCCTTTAATCTCAAAAGGAATTTTCTGTTCTAGTGTATGTGACATTTTATTCCCTCCCGCTCCCATTTCATCCAAGCGCTGACACTTTAGGAATTTTTTTTCAGTCCAACTCAAGTCAGCGTCCCATGACGCTCAGGAAAGTTAATCGATTAGTTTACACAGATGTGCCAATGCGACATCATCAATTTGAAACGTGCTTTGATATTGTATGCCTATGCATGCCAGAATTAAGAAGTACGATTATTTGTGTGCTTATTTCTGAGTCAGTCAAATTAGAAGCACTTTGTTTCATAGAAATAGAATTATGAGAATATTGACTCAGTGGGTGTTTTTTTGGTCTCTGCCTTTCGGAAAAATACGCAACAACTCGTCAAACTAGTCAATTCATAAAGTAGTCAATATTGAAGCCAAAACAAATGGATAGTGATAATAGATAATGACGTTCAGTTTCCTCAATGTAAGAGAAAAAAGCTTTACTAGTTTTCTATTACAAGTTGTGCATTGTCTAGAACAATATGCCTTAACTTCTTGTGATTCTCTTTAATGTTATTTATCTAAGGAAACACGTATGGTTTGGTAGACAGACTCAAGTTGAAGCATCCTTCCATTATAAGATTGATATTGACAGAACAGACAATTTATTTATTGCATATTACAGTCATGAATATAAATGCAAAGGAAACGAAATGCTAAAGTGAAAGTAAGCATGTCTACGTGCTCTAGTTTTCCCCTTCTGCCTTGTCAAAGATATAGTGAAATTAGAAAATGTCCTCAATAAAATTTTTAGCTTATAAAATGCGCTTAATAAATCCAAGAGTAGAATATTCTGGTCCTGCGATGGGTGAATTGGCATGCAAAATTTCAGCATTTTTAGTTAAGTTCAGCATTTGGCTTCGAAATATAGAAAGTTTGAATCAACACTGTTATCTTTTTCGACTTTTTGCTCCCTTTGAGCCGTATTCCGCATCACTATACGTTTGTCGTCATTTATAGTCTTAAATCATTAAAAGCATTAGCATTTTAATAAGGAATTGCGTCCTGCATTGGATAATTTCCATTACATTTTCTGAAAATTAGTGATTCAAGGATTCTTAAACGTTTTAACTGGCCAATTAATAGATTCCACGCTGAGGAGGCTTAGAAAAAAGATCATTGCAATAATAATTATTGGAAGGATATTAAATGTAAATTATTTACAAATATAGTAAGGTTAATTTTGTCAACATTTCAATAAATACACTCAGGAAGGATAGTATAATGCTCTTTAGTAATATACCAGCTAATACGGATATGTTTGATATGTAACAAATACCATTTACCATTGAATCGTCAGAGCAGGCAGCAAGTTCTACGAGCACAAGATTTTCAGTTCTCTAATTTCATTTTGCAACTTTCGCTTGCTGAAATCGCAGGAAAACGGACACAAGGTCGATGCGTCGCGAATAGAAATTTCTCAGATGATACCATAGTGCAGTCGCAAGAGAAGACAATTGCTGTTTCAGCAAGTAGTTGAAAAGATTTTTCTACATTACATATTGAAAGGGTTGTGAGACCCTTGGGATGCTTCCTAATCCGCTCGTGGAGCTAAAGGTGCACGGTGATTATCTAGTGTGCTTCGTGACTATGACATTTAGGGTCGATTTACTTGACTCCAACCTTAGATGCTCAACCCGTTTCCTTTAATCTGCAGAAAGGAGGGCAGAACCTAGAATAATGCATTTCTGACGGTCCTTGACCACACTCCATGCTCCACAAAGAACACCTTTACATTTTGCTTTTAATTTTGCTTTTCGTCCTTTATTAGAAGTCATTTGCAGAAGACTGCACAAAGTTTCAAGACTAATTAGTAGTCAGGAAACCATACATTTCAATTTTGCAGCTAACGAAGATATTCTCCTCGCACAAAATTTCTTTGGGGAGGTTTCATATGCAGAGAAACTGTTTTTTGTGATATATATCCGTACTTCAGGTGTTTTTTCACGTAGAATAAGTTCTTACGATTGAGGTATCTAAGAGAAATTGGCCGCACTCATTTCCAGACATTTACTTAAGATTCCAGGTGGTTTGACCCGAAATAGTTTTATTTCAATTGGACCACAATATTTTCCATACTCAATATGCCAATCAAAAGCAGATATCCGAAACCAAAACACTGTACCTTTTCCATGTTTAGTTCTTGCTCTGTCGTATTTAATGAAATGGAAAATATGATAAGGGCGGCACAACCTGAAGGCAGTAAAAACCGTCTGACAGCTATTTCGACCAAAGTTCAACTCTGTAGGAACTTGCATGGGAGTGGTCTCGTCAGAAGGGAAATCTCCTCAATCAAATGATCTGTAGTTTATAGGGTAGAAGTAAAAACTACAAATGGCACTCGTACTACTCGGAAATGTCTACTTAAACTTATGGAATTTGCAAATATACGTATGAATCACAAAGTTTGGTTTATTTACAAGGGCTTATAAAATATAACACGTCTCCTGACGTTCATCATTATAAATGTAATCCCCACATATTTCGGAATTACGTTTGAAGTCTATTTTCCTTGCTTCTGATGCAAAGATATAAACAAGCCGGGATTTATGCATGCAAAAAGCTAGGAGCTATGTAATACCTCCATATCATTTCCTTAAATGATTTCAGCCGTGCGATTTAAAGAAAATTCTTGTTAAATGCAATTTCTTCTCTATAACAAGATGACGTTTCCAATTGCCTGTAATATTAATTATCTTGAATTCAAAATACAATACTATTACGTCCAAGATGAACATTGGTTATTAATTTTTCAATTTGACAAAAAATATGTTAATGTTAAAACTTATTAACAAATTAAGTACAAAACAAGTAACACTACTGACAGGTATACCGAGGCTCAAGTACTCTATTAATTATTTTTACTTACTAACCGATGCCAACATATTCTTTGTATTCAATCAAAAAGTTAATAAACACGAGAATACCTTAACTAATACCCCTTATACATAGGTGTTTGTATATCCTATTGATGCCATTCACAGTTTGACTTTTTCTTTTTCTAGGTTTTCCTATTCAGAAGCTCCAAAGTCGAGTGTTGCATCTTCATGTCTTTGACTACGATCGGTTCTCACGCGACGATTCAATTGGAGAAATCTTTCTTCCCCTCTGTCAGGTAATGTTATCCTCACTTTTCCTCTCTTATTTCGAAAAGGAAAGTCTAACGGGACAGAAGAAGTGTCTCACATATCATAAACCCAAGTCGTCTAATACTCATACCCACGGGACAGACTAATTGCGGAGTTACCGATGGGACCATTAAAATTATAATTCAATAATCTTTATCAAATTGACAATCCCTAAAATTCCCTAACGAGACCCATTTCCTTTTAGACTCTAAGGTTCACGCTATAATGGAATATTTTACTCATGAATGAAATTTTCTTCATGTAAAGGGAAAGACAATTTGATCCTTATAACAAGGTAATTAGGGTTAAACTCAATTATGTAGATCGAGTACGGCATTAAAAGGTAGG
>WJEZ01000677.1:0-24533 GCA_009869925.1 Thalassaphorura encarpata
AACAAATGGTCACAAGTGGAAGGTTTCCAGATGATCTAGTCTCTTGTGAACTATTTGAAGAAGAAATGAAAAATTTTGTTCTCAAGACTCCATTCAGATCCCTTCAGTTGCTTAGCTTTTTGGGATCCTGTTGGAAAAAGTATTATTTGACACGAATGGAACCAGGGACAGCGGTAGGAGCATTGGCAGCTCAAAGCATTGGTGAGCCAGGAACACAAATGACTCTCAAAACTTTTCATTTTGCTGGAGTCGCTTCTATGAATATTACATTGGGTGTTCCTCGGATCAAGGAAATCATTAATGCTGCAAGAAATATTTCAACTCCTATTGTGACCACATATTTGAAAAATAAGGATTCTGCCAAAGCCCTTGCGGTTAAGAATTATTTACAAAAAACAACAGTAGAGAAAGTTGCAGATAGCTTGGAGGCTGTAATGACTCAAGATGATTCTTACCTTGTCGTGAATTTGAATCCAAAGGCTCTTTTGAAACATGACTTAACCCCACATGCCGTGAGTGAAGCTTTGCGTATAAACCTCAAAATTAATCGTCACAATGGTATCCGTGTGGATGGGGATACTTTGTACATTTCTCCAAATACATCGACCAAATCCTCTCAGTATTTCACTCTTCAGAGTCTTTTGCAAACTGTTCCAGAAACCTCAGTCAAAGGAATCCGTGCAATTAATCGGACTATTTTATCTGTTGAACAAGATGGAAATTACAAATTGTTAGCTGAAGGAACAAATTTCCTAGGTGTCCTTGCCACAGATGGGGTTGATCACACAAGGACGACAACAAATAATATTTTTCAAATTCAACAAGTTCTTGGGATTGAGGCAGCAAGGAGTAGCATTATTCGTGAAATTCAATACACGATGGAATCTCACGGAATGAGTGTGGACAAACGACATTTGACCCTTGTGGCGGATCTCATGACTTGTCGTGGAGAAGTTTTGGGAATCACACGTCATGGCTTAGCCAAAATGAAGGAATCTGTTCTCATGCTTGCATCTTTTGAAAAAACTGCAGATCATTTATTTGAAGCAGCCTATCATGGGCAAAGGGATTGTATTGCTGGAGTCTCTGAATCAATCATCATGGGAATACCAACTACACTTGGAACTGGTTCAGTTGGAATATTGGAAAAGCCATATCCACATCAAAAATTAGTCATGCGAGAATTAATCTTTGAAAGTGCTCATGATGATTGAGAATTTGTTAACCATTTATACACATTATATTTTGTAAAACGATGACACAAAAATTATCAGGAAATGCTAAGGAATGGCGATCTCATGTCAAAAGAAAATGTGATTAATTATAAATAATCGTAATGTGCACTTTGGTTTTCCAATTTCTAACAATTGCTACGTTATTTCTTATCTAAATTATTATCACTTTTAATGTAAACATTCCATGGACATTGAGTTGAAATAAATATTTTAAAAATTACTCGTCTTGTTGCTTTATCGTCTAGTATTTCTTTCGATGCAAAAAATAAAATTTGGAACAGTGTCTGTTAAAACTTAATTTTTAATATTTAAACTCTCAAAATAAGTTGCCAGCACCAAATAATGTAGTGAATTAAAATATATTGGATTATTGGGTTCCAGTTCTATGCTTAGTCAAAATCATATCCACAGCTTGAGCAAAATCATTCACAATCCCGTTGGGTTTTACGGTTGGATGATTTTCATCGCTTGGTCTAAATTTTCCAGTCCTAACCAAAATTCCTCTCATCCCTGCATTTTGGGCTCCACCCACATCACCAACAATATCGTCCCCAATCATAATCACCTAAAAGAATTATTTGCTTAGAGATATACGTGTGTAATAAAATTAGATTTTGTTCATTACCTGATCAGGGGGTAAATTCATATGATCCAAAGCAGCCTGAAAAAATGATGACGAGGGTTTCCCCACAAGTTCCGCTTCTCTTCCAGTAGCAAATTCAAGGGCATGGGAAAATGGGCCAACATCCAACATCAATTCATCATTTTCTTTGTAATATTTTCTAAAAAGAATTTAAAATTAATCAATTTAGTATTTGCATGCACGAATTCATAAAGTCAAGTCATCCAGTTGACTTACCCTTTGCCTAATGTGAAGAATTTATTTTCTGGATTTAAAAGAAACCGAAATGCATTGTTCAAACACTGATAATTAAAAAGTGGAGGTGCGTCACCCATTACAAGACAATTTGGATTAGATTGGTCCAATCCATCAAAATCCGGAATGACCTGATTTTGTACAAAAAATCATATTAAAAACTAAAAGTCGTAATCAAAAATAATCAATTCTCTGATCATTACCTCCGGATGTACAAACAAATAAGGACGAAGACCTTCCTTCTTTAATTTTAAAGCCATTGCAGGGGAAGGAGAAAAAATATTTTCCATTTCAATTTCATAGCCAATGTCATGCAAATGTTTTTGGACGGCTGCCCGTGATAATTGAGTTTCATTCGTGACGAGACGAATTGGAATGAGTTCCTTCAATCTTAAAAATTCGCTAATTAGTTTTAGTTTTATACATTGTCATTATGCCTTACTTTTTAAACGCCTCCTGAGAACCCGGAATCGGTACATGACCATCTTTTAAAACACCGGAAATATCTAACAAAGCTCCCAGTATGGGTTTACTCAACCAATTTTGATCAGACATAATTAATACGTATATTTCAAAACGGTGGATGTAATTTTTACTGCAAATTCTAAAATACAAGAACAACTCGTGTAAATGAAATGAAGAGCTTTGGATTTTCCAAGGACTTTTTAATTGATTGACGTGTATTTGACTCCCGGTTAAGATTCAAGGAATTCTTAGGATTCTGATCTCTCAGGGCAATATCAGACTCACGGTGAAATTCAGATTTACGTTTTAAATTCTGTTTTATTCCATTTATGAAAATTCACAAATCTGAGAATGGCAAATGACAATTTTAAATATAAGTCCATCCGTTATTTACTGGACTGGAATCCCGACTCCTTCTCCCAGCCCCTTGACGTGGTGACCATCTTCCTCCACCATTCCCATTATTTGGAACTGACCATCTTCCTTGTCCACCGGATGGAAAGTTCCAATTAGAACCACTATTGGGTCGAGGTGATTCTGGGGAACCAGGTCGAGGTCTTATACCAAAATTGGGTGAACCAGGTCTTGATCCAGAAGGTGAAACAGGCGGAGGAGCCTTTGATGAACCTGGTGGAGTTGGTGATGAAGGACGACTGGAACTATCTGGCATTGTTTGCATTCCAGCTGGAGCCCTTAACATTAAAATTTAAATCTAAATCATATTTTAATTTCATATGATTATTATATGATATGATAATTAGTTAGCAGACCCATTGCCTCGAGTTACAAGTACATCTCGATGTTGAACTTTAATCTGACGGAGATACGAAAATTAATTTTATAAATTGGATTAGAATTAATCTCGCACATTATTTTATACCTGTATATAGCGTGAATTTGGAACATTTTGAACAAATCCATCCAACAACATTGGTTGTCCATTATGAAGTTCATTTATACGATCAAATGGGAATCCCATGGCTTTTTTGTCAGGGTAAGATTCATCCAATATCCCACAAAAGCTAATAGCTTCTTTGCAATTTTGTTTTTCTGCCTCTGATTTTCCATTTCTTTTCAAAACTTGATCCTCAGCATAGTTTGTGACAATGACGTAGAGGTCGAATATCATTCCACTCGGTGTTCCTCTGGGTACGAGCATATGGGCTGGATAACCGCATCCACAAACAGCTTTATCAGCAGTTGGGTTATCCATCATTGTTTCCAACTCTCGAAAACTGGACTCCCATGGAATCGTTACTGAGGATTCCGCAGAAGTTCGCTTGAACGTATTGACCCCCGGTTTCACTAACATCGTACAACATTTGGGAATTTAATTATGAAAATTCTAATGAATTATTAATTAGCCTTACATGCTTTAGTAAATTTATCCATTTCAAAGAATAATTTTCTTTGTATAACCATGTTGTAACGTCGCCCTTGTTCATTGAGACGTGGAGCCATAAATATACGAACAGTTCCAGTCACTGGCTGATTTCCAGAATTGGTCACCTTAATTCGTACGGCTCACATATTTTAGAAATTCAAGAAATAATATTTGTATTTAAAATTTATTTTTTTACCGTAATAGTATATTCAAATGGTTCATGATTCAAATGAGTTGTACGAGCCCAAACGGCTCCACCATTCAATCGACGAAGATCCAATCCACGGGCTAAATCTATATCACTTTGCATCCAACTCGTTACCATAATATTCTTCTCACGTTTTGGTGTTTGAACACTCAAATCATTCACTTCTATTCCTTTCCAAGCCAACTAAAATAATCCATGAAAATTAACACAGAGAAATAAGAATGGCATTATGTCCAACCTGTTCCTTCCTATAAGGCCCCAATGTTATTTTATACTTGTCAAAAAGGTCATCAATGTAAGCATGCCATCTGTAAAATACAGGGTCACGCATTGCTGTTGTAGTGTCCGTCATGACCCCTGGATTTTCCTGAACAAAGGTAATATAAATTAGCACTTGAATAATTAAATTGAATATGACTATATTACCCTGTGTCTAAAGCTAGGATCCTGAGCATATGCAATGATGACATGACCCGTGTTGTGAAGACACCCATAGACTTGTTGATTTGGAGTAAGAGCTCGTGCGCACTCAATTATATCCCCAAGCACATCTATCCCATTCTCAGGCATTAATTTTATCATTGTCCCATTTGGCTAAAATAAAATTGTATTTATGCAAATGCAAATTATTTTGATAAATAAATTAAAATAAATTTTTTTACTCCAATTATGTTTCCAGTGTCGATGGCTTCATTGATTCGATCTCTCCATTTTCTCAAATCGGCCAAATCCACACTCGTAGGATTTTCCACGTCTTCCATTCGATCAACATTCTGCATCGTATTGTATGTTGGAAATAAAGTGCGAAATGACTAATGGATAAAAAACCACCTTACCTTAACTTCTGATTTTTCTTGACGTGTTCCCCATATTCTTCCTGCATTTGAATTATATAATTTTGGAAAGTATCCTTCTTCTATTAATTCTCCATCCGGAATGTTAATTTTTCTCACAAGGTTTAGCCCGTTGGCAAGGCGGTCAGCATTGTACCTAATGACAAGAAAATTTGGTTTTTGTTGCAAATTGTAAGTAAATAATCTGTCTGAATTTGAGATTTACCTTGCCAACATGCTGTGATGCATGTAATAAAACAATTACACCCTTCCGATCTCGTTTTCCTTTTTCAGCATTTCCAGTATAAATCAAATGCCAATGCCAATGATGAGAATTAATTCCAATATCCTCTCGAAAATAAGCCATTTTATTCTCAGGATTTGTGTCATTACCCGTCGGAGTTCGGCTCAGCTCAATTACTTTCTAATTGTTCCGGATTTCGTTTTGATTATATAGTCTTTAGATTTCTAATAAACAAAATTCTATAATAACTTTACCCGCTTAGCCTCTGGTAACATGGCTTGTTGTTGTGCGAGTCTTGTTGCACTTGGACCTACAAATGCATCTGGAACAATTTCCCAAAATGCAGGGATACGAAATCCTTTCATATCTTTTCTATCCAAGGCAGCCGAAGCAAATGCATAAACCCACATGTTTCCATTAATCATTGGACTATCTCGACAACCAATTCCCATTGACATATATTCTGGTCGTGTTTTTTGGTCTAAAATGAGAATTAGATATGAGCTAGAGAATGAAAGAAATCAATTTTTAGAATTCAGAAACGAACCCATGAAAATATTTTTCAACTGTTCTGCAGCTCGGAGATGATTGTCAGAAAAGTAGGAAAAAATTGTATTTTTTGGACAAAGTTTATGAATTCCACTTAAATCAGGGAGTTTCATTGGAGCCACTTCTACTGGGGGAGATTTCTGGGGTATATTACCACGAAATGCAAATGCAGCGTCTTGAAGGGTCTTGTCCTGTCATACATAACCACAAATAAATTGTAAATTTAGCATGGACAAAGACAACAAATATATTCTTGCTCATTACCTCAACGGGCACTTTGTACAAGACATTGTCTTTTCCTCTGGGTCCATAATACAAAGGTTCACCGATCCTTTCGAACAAGTACATAAAATCTCGTTGTGTCGTTGTATCCATTTTGACAAGCAGACGTTTCGATTGCCCAACTTCAGTCTGATAGCCAAAACTTAACTGACAATTCGATTACCGATTTCCGCTCCTTTTTAAAGACAATTTTACCAACCACAAACGAGGAACTTTTGCATCATAATCATCCGACATTCAATTTTGACGGAAGGGCAAAATCGAAATCAAAAATGTCAAATTAAATGCGAAGCCTACCGAGTAAAAATAACTAGCGAAGCGATTAGCGATAAGGAAATGGCAGCTCCTTTCTCCATGTGGCTTAGCCTGGTTGTTTTTGTGAGGAAAATGTATTGAAAATAATTTGTCGCATTACCACCGCATCCATCCTGCATTCGGAACAAAATCGTTAAATATTAATAATCATGTATTTTTATCTATTTTAAGGAAACTTAAATTTTTGGACAATTCGGGAGGAGTAAAAATATAATCTCTATTCGGGTAAACGCTATAATTTCAATAAAGTCAATTTACTGTTCATTTGGCTTGAAACTTTTATTAGTTTAGTTCTTCTTCTGATGACTCATCATGAAGCTCAATTCGAGGTAGTCAGTACTACGACAAATTGAAACTGATTTGCAGTATCCCTAAATTAACCCTAAAATGAAGAGCGGTTCTGGAATTACTTGATTTTTATTGACGACCGAGTCACAAGTGAACATTTTTTTCTTCACATTGCAAACACATACACTCCAATAAACACCAATTAATGGAGTTTGCAAATTCTGCAGAAATTGGGAGAAACGAATTAACTTTAACTCGTGGAGTCAGACCATCTAGTTAATTAATGTTCTCTACTCATAATTAATCTAGAAACTAATTGGCTTGCATGAATGACAAATATGGATTTGACTTGGAAATTTCACAGAATTGGTCAAAGTAACGAGATAATTTGGCCGAATAAAAGCCACGAATTGCAACTTGCATGAATTATTAGCTCAAAACCCATTGCTTAGTTAAAAACTGCATGAAGCAAATATTTTAACAGTACGTTAATCATGGTTTCGCTCTATTCTATTAATTTCATATAATCTGTTTAATAAATTATTATCTTGTCTTGTTAGAGATGCAAAAGTTTGCATTTTTCTTGATTGCTGTGGCTACCTTGAACGTGGCCTTTGGGCGTAAAATTCCTCTGACCCCAGAACAACAGGCGGAATTGGAAGAAAGATTAGAAGCCCAGCGACAAAAGGGAATTGAAGATTTCAGGACTGCCTACGGTGAAGAAGCACTTCAAGATTGTCTTCAGAACAAGTATGGTTGGGGTATGCAAATATTGGGAACCAGTACCAGAGAATTACACGAAATTTGTCAAAAAATATGGTGATGAAGGAGTCAGCCTTTGCACTACAGCTGCTTCGTAAAAATGTCTTAAATTTTCTTCATAATTTGCATTGTCAATATTTGAAAATTTAATAAACGTTGTAAATGCTTAAGTGTTAAATTCTATTTTTAAATGCAAAATTCATTTTATGCAAAAAATGTCTCGATTTAGATCCATAAGCCTTGATAATTATTCACTTCTTACGGTTTAGCGTTAAGAAAGGTTCAACGATTCGTATTTCCGATTCAAGTTCAACGATTTTAACTTCCTGTTCTTGGTTGTGGTTTCCTTTTCTTTGAGCTTTGACTTTCCTCAAACTGAGAAAACGGCGACAGGAAGAAAAAACGAGGAGAAATGATATGCAAGCAAAATAATATGATTTATTTTTGTCCCCCTCATGTTGTTATAATCACCCCTTTTTGAAAATATGAAATTTTCAGCTAACAAGATTACTAACAGTTTGTATTAATCGAAAATGTCACATTGTACTCCACTCCACATGCACCATGACCCTTTGACCCAAGAATCTTAAGTAGAGAACAGAACGATAGGGTGAAAACTAATTTATATAGAAATCGTATACAAGAATAACTGCAACAAATTCCAATTCTCAATCAAGTTCAGGTTTAACAAAAAATATATATCAGGTAAACATAGACATGCTAATCTCTTTCTTACTTCTATAAACAGAATATTTTTGTATTTATTTTCTATTATATTTTTTTAATAGTTTAACCTCTGAATAATTACACATGTGATGTGTAGAATTTTATCATTGATTTCTCAGCAACTACTTGTAATATTTTAGCTGGGCAGAATAATGAAAAAATTACCTAATAAATGACAAGAGAAGAAACACAAAGACAGAGTCTCAACATTGTATGACGAGGGGTTAATTAACCATCTAAACACTTTTCTCTTAGATTTCAAATTGTTTTTCACTCAATTCAGTGACGCCCAAAGGGGGAACGAGAGCGGCTTCTTGAAAAACTTCGCCGCGGAGAACGAGAATCACCTCGACGACGTGGGGGTGGGGAATAACTGTAGCTACGCTCACGTCCTCCCCCACTTGGGGAACTATCCTCTTTCACACGAATGTAAGTGGCTTCACCCTGAAAATACGACAAAAAAAGAGGGTATTAGACTTGACAAGGCGAATTGTAGTATTAACAGCATTACCTCATGAGAGCGAAATCTGGAATCATCCAATTTTTTGATGGCGTACTTCATATCCTCAAAGCGTAGGAATTCGACGACTCCAGTTCCATCCTTATAAGCATCAGCAAAACAAACATCTCCAGCTTCTCTCATATGATCCTTCAAATCTTGCCATGAGCCCGATGCTGGGAGCCCTGTTCACGTCATAGGTCAATGTCAATTAGAATTCCGCCAAATAAAATTCATTAAATTCCACCAAGCCAAGCCAGGCCACGCCAATCCTCCGCTTCCATTTCTCCATCGGATGCATTGTAATTTTGATTATAAAAATGATAATTGACTTGACCCACAATTAGTTTAGTTTTTTAGCGAACACGACTCCCCTCAAACAAAGACTTACGATGAAGGGATTTTTTTTCTAATTTTCCTCCATTTTCATTTCCTTTCCTTTCCTGATTCCTGTCCAGCATTCCCGGACGATTTATCAGCTTGTGAGTTTCAACTCCTCAGTCTCAACTAATTGTTTCCATTTGGAACAATTAGGGTTACCAAGCCAAGGAGGTCAGCATAAAAATTTTAAAAAAAAAACGGATTGGTTTTTAAGTAATATCCGAAATTTTGTACATTTCATTTTATGTGACAAATGAGAATGATCATAAAATGAGATATATAGGTCATGTCAGGATAAATAACGATCGGGCCATGTCATGCGATGTCATGTTATGTCGTAATCCAGTTTCCCAGCGCACCAGACCAGCATCAGCAGTAGCGGCCAGCCAGCGGCGATAGGATTTTGGAAAGGAAGACAAAATCATCCTCCAACGAAGATTCGATTTCGACAATTTTTATCAATAGGATGACACGCACACGCACGCACAGCACTCACGAGAAGTGGACTGGACTGACGGATAATTCTTTTTTAAAATAAAAAAAGTGTCGGGTCAGGTCAGGTCAAAACACGCACACGCAGTGATTTCATTTCCCACGGCGCAGCGATCCTTCCTTTTTCATAACCAATCCTTCCTTTTCTTTTCCTTTTTCTTTAGCGGCCTATTAAATCCTAAATGCAGTATGTGTGTGTCCAATACGAGACATGACATGTGGGATTTTGCGAAAGTTTTCTTTTTTTGCAAATGAGTTTTATGAAGCCAAGATTGTCAAGTAGTAGTAGTAGGTCGTCATTACCAGTGACGAGGACGCGATATTGGGATCTTCTTGCTGGAGCTCCACGTCCTCTTCCTTCCCCATTTCCTCCTGATCCTCCTCGACTTCCTCCATAGCCACCATCTCTGGATCCACCATCACGACTTCCTCCTCCTCCACGCCCACGAGTACCCCCACGGGGAAATTCAACACGTAGACGATATCCATCGTAATCATAGCCATCCCTTTTTGTCACGGCGTCATCAGCATCTCTTCAATTATATAAATCAATATTTTTATTTATTTACATTCACATTGGGGGAATACTAACAAATTAAATTATGAATTTACCTTGGGTCCTCAAATTCTACAAAAGCAAAAGGTGGCCCACGTCTATTTTTCAAATCAACATATAATATTTTGCCAAATCGGTAAAAAAGATCTTCAATGTCCTTGTTGCGAATGTCTGGAGGAAGATTTCCAACGTAGACTCGACAATCATTTCTTGATGAAGACATTTTCCTTTCTCGACAATCAAGATCAGGAAATGTACAGTATAAATCACAACTTTGTTTATTTTGTATTCTTCTAAAGAAAATTCTCAAAAACCACTAGACACTAGCTAGAATAATTTGCGTCGCGTCTATTTTGTGTATTGGAGTGGATAGAGTCGTAGTTTTCCGATCCCAGAAGTTTTTATAAAGCAAGTCCTGGTTCTGTATGTAGTAGGATGGCATGGCCTGAATTCAATCGAGTCAAAGTCTCCTCCTCTAGGTCGCCTCCGAACAGTCCCAATCCCAACTCAATACATGGCAATCCCAACTCATCTATGTGGGGCTAACACACCCAAAAATTCATACTACACACTGATACACACCGACGACACCTACACCATCAAAACTATCTGCTAAAATCGAAACAAAAGCTTGGGCCATGGGCCAACATAGAGATTAACTAGATTTTACAAGTGGGTAAATTGATTCGAAAGTATAATTATTTTATTCAGAGTGCTATGCTAACCGGAAGGAAAAGTCTCTAAGCAAACACATCACAGTTACAGTCACAGTGACACAAAAATTGCATAAACTTTAGACGAATGACAAGGTTGCAAGCCAGATAACCGACGACACCTACACCATCAAAACTATCTGCTAAAATCGAAACAAAAGCTTGGGCCATGGGCCAACATAGAGATTAACTAGATTTTACAAGTGGGTGAATTGATTCGAAAGTATAATTATTTTATTCAGAGTCCTATCATGTCAAAAAGAGCTATGCTAACCGGAAGGAAAAGTCTCTAAGCAAACACATCACAGTTACAGTCACAGTGACACAAAAATTGCATAAACTTTAGACGAATGACAAGGTTGCAAGCCAGATGCACTGAGATATTACAATTACTCCAAGCAATGTTGGAGACCTTCATTATTTTTCTCGAAATAAGTTTGATAAGTGAAAGTATAACTTTGAATGGAGGCATTTTTGATCTTTTAGTTTTGAGTGATCTACGTGACCGATGACTTTGGTTGCTAGCAATCAACCAGATGGTTACGCACGCACTTTGATGCATGTTCGTTTTCAACAAAGTCGTACTTCAGATACCACTAAGAAGCTGAAACAGAGTCACACACTAATTTTTATGGCTAATAATGTTAAAAGGAATTGGAGGGAACAACCTTTTCGAAATCAGGCTCATTTCTAAAATTTTTTTGTCAAATTCTAGTCTTTTTAAGAAAACATTAGTAGCAAAGGCTCGCTAATCGATGCTGCTCAAAGGTGATACACAGTTAGCTATTTCAGCGTCCTGTAGTTAAGTTTATCTTTAGATTACAAACTTGTAGCCAAAATTAAATAAGGTGGAATTTCAACACTGAATGATAGGACGATACATAAAGCTACGCAGTAATTGTATAATGTCGACTACGCTAACCATGAGTATCTATCGAATAAGACTCTAAAGTAGTTTTAATTTTCGCCCGATACAACTATGTTAATATTGATATAGTGCTTTCTTCTGTATGGTACAGTTCAGAGTTCAGTTTGGGCCAATTTGTCTCATGACTGCTGACCTTATTTATTAATGAAAATATTTTTAAAAAAATTATAGAGACATCTCGTATTTCCCCGTTAGGCAAAAGGGGACGCGACCAGCTAGCTAATAGCTAAGGCTACGCGAATGCGGATGTGCCAGTATGATGATTTTGTATGAATGCCCCCACATATGATTCTTTTGGTTAAAAGTTTTTGATTGGGATGGCCATGTATAGGTTAGGTTCGCCTAGAGCCTGTGTCCTGTCCTGTGAACTGAACTCGAGTTGAGTTGACTTACTACAAATCAAGTCTTGTTGGTTGTTGTAGTAGCTGCTGCTGCTGCTCTGACTGTGACTGTGATTTGGGATTTTGGGAGTTTAGCAGCCCAGGCAGCAATAATACTGCAACACAGGACAGTTCACATTCACAATACATGCTACACACACACTGACTACTTACTACTTGGATCGATTTGACGACTCATTCGTCGTCTTAAAGAAAAAGTTTATTTGTCTGTCTGATTCATCCAAGTTCTTTTTAGTTTTAAAAATAATTTTAATTGTTGGTGTAGTTCTGCGTGCTACTACTGTGCTCTACTGTGGGGTTGATAACAACTAAGGGAATCATGGAATGACTTGATTCACATTATTGACTCGTTTCAGAAGAAGAACAAGTTTCGGGTGAACTTTGACTTCTTGATGGAAGTACAAGTGTCCTGATTCTCTTGGAGGAATTTCTGACCAATCCTACCTATGGCCATGTATTTACATATTACTTTATTTCTTTGTTGTATTAATTTCAAAATCTTTGGAACCAAATTGTACTTTGAGGTCATAATGTCAATGTATGATGATTTGTGTTTTTTTTTTGAAGGCCTGGGAGCTTAAAGGACCCAGCGGTGGCTGAGTTGTTTGATCGGGAAGATCCAGAAAGGATTTTTGAAGACCTTCGTGAGATTGGACATGGGAGTTTTGGAGCAGTTTACTTTGCGAGGAATAAAGAGACCAAAGAGATTGTTGCCATTAAGAAAATGTCCTACGTTGGAAAACAATCCTTGGACAAATGGCAAGATATTCTCAAGGAGATTCGTTTCCTTAGATTCCTCAAACATCCAAACACAATAGAGTACAAAGGCTGCTACCTCAAAGAACACACTGCATGGGTATGATTCATTAAAGAAAAATTTTAGTCGATAGTCATTGGGATATTTAAAATGAAATATTTTTATAGTTGGTGATGGAGTATTGCCTTGGCTCCGCCTCTGACATCATTGAGGTTCACAAGCGTCCTTTGAAAGAAGAAGAAATTGCAGCCATTTGTGATGGAGTTGTCAGAGGACTTGTACATCTTCACTCCCTTGGCCGAATTCATCGAGATGTCAAAGCAGGAAATATTTTGTTGACTGAGAATGGAACTGTAAAACTAGCTGATTTTGGTTCTGCTAGTATTAATTGCCCAGCCAATAGTTTTGTAGGCACGCCATATTGGATGGCTCCAGAAGTCATTCTTGCCATGGATGAGGGACAGTATGATGGTAAAGTCGACGTTTGGTCCCTTGGAATTACTTGCGTCGAATTGGCAGAACGAAAACCCCCATATTTTAACATGAATGCAATGAGTGCCTTGTATCACATAGCACAGAATGAAAGCCCTGTTTTGCAACCTTTATCCAACTGGTCAGATGCATTCAGACGCTTTGTTGAATCCTGTCTCAAGAAAAACCCACTCGAGAGACCAACATCTCAAAAACTTTTAGCGGTCAGTCACAGTTTATTCCTCAATTCATTTTTTTTATCAATTTCTTACAGAAGATTCATCTTTTCCTTTACATTTTATTTTATAGCATCCTTTTATCACACGGACTCGGTCAAACCATGTCATCACAGATTTAATTAGTCGAACCAAAGCTGCCGTCAGAGATTTGGATAATTTAAATTATCGTAAAATGAAAAAAATCCTTATGGCTGATGGAGAAGTCGACATGCATCTAGGTGATAATGATCGTAAGTATAATTTTAAGCCTATCATATCATATTTTGCTTAAATTTAAATTAATTTCGGTGTATTTTTTTCAGAAAACGAAGAAGGAGCTGGTGGAGATAGTAGTAAAAGTAACAGCGTTACTTCTGAGCGTTCTCTGCAGTCAGTCGGAGTTTCGGCATCCTCGCAATCCTCCTCCACTAATTCCATTCCTCCAATTCTCTTGGACCATGATGATCCTATCAATAATTTCTCTCCTATTTCCATGAGGCCTGCAAGGGCTAGGGGAAGTATTGTAAGTCCCATCCTAATTCCTCCAATTCTCTTGGACCATGATGATCCTATCAATAATTTCTCTCCTATTTCCATGAGGCCTGCAAGGGCTAGGGGAAGTATTGTAAGTCCCATCCCACATCAATTTATCATTCTAGTTTTCATTTATTTTTAATCATTAATTTCTTTTTCATAGGCCTCATATTCGTCATCTGCTGAAAGAATACCAAATAATTTTGCAACCATACGAACAACATCAATTGTAACAAAGCAGCAAAAAGAGCATATGCAAGAAGACATGTAACGAACAAATGACTGGTTATAAGCGAATGAGACGTGAGCATCAAGGTGCTTTGCTCAAGGTAAAATAAATTATACAATTTATTCATTTTTAATTTCTTTAGATAAGATGAATTAATGCTATTTATATTTGTTTATGTATTAGTTGGAAGAAAAGTGTAGACTGGATATGGAAACACATCGCAAAATGTTGGATAGTGAATATGAAAATCTTCTTCAACAGTTTAGCAAAGAATTGGAGAAGCTTCAAGCAAGGCATCAACTAGAGTTGGATCGGAAGGTAAAATCAATAGAATAGAAAGGAACTTGACTCGGGTCGGTCTGAGCTAGATGAATGTGTGTAGATAAATTCTAATTTAATTTGACTCTCACACTTGATTTGTTCCCCCACATAAACAGCTGAAACAAAACTCGAATGCTGAGAAGCGACTCACGAAGGAAATAATTGCAAGACAAGAGTTGGAGAGGAAAAACTTTGAATTACACAAGCGTAGGGAGTATAAACAGAATAAAGAGAGATGGAAGAGAGAATTGAGTCAAGATGAGTCTACACCGAAACGTCAAAGAGAAGCAACTCTACAGTAAGTCATATTCACACTCTTTTTGAATAAAATTTATGTGCAGAATCTATTCTTCCTTATGCTAATTTTTCCTCCTCTTATTACTTTGATAGGTCCCAGAAGGATAATTTGAAACAACAAGAGCAGCAAGAAGAGAAGAGAATGGTGCGGAGTCAAAAAGAATATCTAGATTTAGAAGTCAGAAAGTTCAGGAGAAGGAAACTATTAGCCTATCACCAATTAGAACAAGAGCTACTTAGAGAGGTATGCAAAATCACAATGTGGACAATTAANAACAACAAGAGCAGCAAGAAGAGAAGAGAATGGTGCGGAGTCAAAAAGAATATCTAGATTTAGAAGTCAGAAAGTTCAGGAGAAGGAAACTATTAGCCTATCACCAATTAGAACAAGAGCTACTTAGAGAGGTATGCAAAATCACAATGTGGACAATTAACTCTTCTTTCAAACATGCTATGTGACTAAGCTATTTTACAAAATTCGTGTCAATTTCTGTTTTAGGAATTAAATAAACGTCAGCAGCAGTTGGAGCAAGCTCACACTGTGTTATTAAAGCAGCACGAGTCAACGCAAGAATTGGAGTATTCCCAACAGCGTGCAGGTATGCATCATATATCGTATGCGATTAAAATTACTAGAATGACCTATCCTTCTATTAAACTAAAAATATTCTTCTCAATTTTGTTTTTCAGTGCACCAGTTGCGGGAGGACCAAGTAAAAAAGTTGCATCAAACTGAACTTCATAATCAACACGAATACATGCGAAGGGCTGAGAGCGAATTAAAAAAGAAACATGCTCTAGAGCTGAAACAACAACCTAAAAGTCTCAAACAGAAAGAAGTTCAAATACGGAAACAATTCCGCGACACGTGCAAAATTCAAACAGTTCAATACAAAGCCTTGAAGGCCCAAATCCTTCAAACAACTCCTAAGGATAATCAAAAGATTGTTATTAAAAAATTAAAGGAGGAACAACGAAGGAAGTTGGCACTTTTAGGTGAACAATATGAGCAAAGTATTGCAGAAATGCTTCAGAAGCAGTCCGTAAGTTGAATATTTTTGTGTATTTTCAGTTTAGTTGAGAGAAAAGAGCAGATTTTAACATCATTTGTTTTATTTGACTCAGATTCGCCTCGATGAATCCCAAGAAGTTGAAGTTCAACAACTGAAGGAAAAACTTGAGCGTGAATTGGAAATTCTGATTGCATATCAGTCAAAGAACAAAATGCAAGCTGAGGCTCAGCGTGATCGAGAGAAAAGAGAACTTCAAGAACGAGTTTCCGTACGACGGTCACTCTTAGAACAAAAAGTAAGCAATTAAAATATTTTGTCATGGTTTCTATAACGAAGTTATTATTGAATACTTTAGATGAGGGAAGAGCTACAGCAATTTACGAGTGAGCGATCAGAGCGTATTAGGTTGTTGCAGGAGAGACAATTGAGAGAATTGGAACAGTTTGATGAAGGTAAGTAATAGCATAATAGTGCAAGTCTAATTGTTCCTAATACGTATGAGGTAGGAAGCAAAACAAAGCAAAGCAAAGCACAAGTCTAAAGTCAGTTGCAGTTTAGCTTTACTCAGACCAGCAAGCAGTTCAATGTCGTTAGCTTGCGATGTTTGTGAAAAAGTTTTCAGTCGGAATGATCATCTAGTTTGTCATAGTAGAAGTCATAATGGTGAGAAATCTTATAAGTGTGACGTTTGTTTTAAAACTTATAGTCAAAGTCATCATTTAAAGGACCATTTGCGTACCATCAGAGAGAGTTAGGGATTTGAGATACAGAAACAGAATTATTGAGACAAAAGTATTATTATGTGACCTTTATGATAAAAAGTTTCCTGTGCAATGTGCTTTGCTTACTCACAAGATGAATAAACACGCATAAAAGTAATTACTTCTTTTTAATATTTCAGAGTCTACTCGTCGTGGCATTAGGTAATTGCTTAAATTTATTTTTTCATCCGAATTTCCTTATTTGATGAGTTTATTTTTTGTCAATTGTAGTGCACTGGCGTTGAATGAGCCACCACGGGAATTGTATGATGACGACGCCAAGTCAGGAAGTATGTTGAGTTTAGTTCATAGTAATAGCTCCACATCTGTGGGTCCTAATAGTCTATGAAGTGAGCAAAGCAGCAGTCGTCCTCAATTCCTGCCCCCCAAGCCATCCCCCTTCTCCTTGACACAAGAGAAAAAAAACACACTGACTAATCATAAACTAACTTTTAATGAAAGTAAATGAAGGATGAATGCATTTGGACTTGAGTAATCTTTCAAATTTCTTAAAATATTAATACCATTCATTTTAAACCGCGGGGCCCCATCGAATTACTAACGATACGATTACAATTAAATTGAGTCCGAATTTATATAATTAAATGTCCCTACATGTAATTTAAGTTAATTGTGAGACAAAATTTGTGAAATTGGTCGTGATTTTATTATAATTATAGGATTTTTAGTTGCTTGTCTATCTCAATGCATCCCTGATCATCGCCAGCCTGACCCAGGATATTAATTTGATCATTTTTTTTTCTCTTTCCCTGCCTGTGCCCTATCTATGCTTACATGCCCTGCGAGGGATTTTTTTTTTTGATTTATTTAAAAAAAAAGAAATGTTTTAATTTGATTTACATCGATGACGCCTACTCCAGCGATTTCCAGAAACGTTATTTTAAGTAAAGAGAATTCATATTGATTAATTATGATTAGAAATTATAATTGTGTACGATTACATGTGTATCACCGGTATAAAAAATAGAATTACTTTGTTGTGCATTATTTGGTCCGTGTTTGTGAGTGACGTTCACGTGACTAAATACTAAATAATTATTAATAAGCCAATGTGCAAGAGCAAGTGCAACAGGTAGGCTACTTTTATTATTCATGCATGTAGCCAGCCGCCCAATTACTTTACACTACTACCACCACCTTAACTATTATTCAATAAAAAGCACATGATACTGAAATATCAACTGAATTTTGTTGAATTTAATGCCATGGTTGTTTTTAATTGATTCCCTAAGAATCTGAATGAAAATAAATTCACAACACGAATGGATCATTTCAAAACTAGGCAGTTTAATTCTGTTTTTATATGAAGTCAGCATAGGTACATTTGTAGTTTTCATTTGCAAGTTTTCTAATTCTTATGATTTTGTTATGGTTATGTTTTGTCCTACATCTAGAATCTCTTTCAATTTCAATTAGTTGGCAATTGGCTAGTTGTACAATTGACATTTGATTTAAGTTTTACTTCTCAAGCTGAAGCAACAATACAAATTAAATTTCTCTGGCTGCCTGCCTGTCTCTATACCCATTTGACATTTCATACAGCAACAAATAACACGAGCACAGCTAATTAATTAATTAAATTAAATAACCAATAAATTAACCCTTTAGATTAATTGACTTCTTTTAAATTAAATTCAAATTCACAAATCACAAGGACGACACTTATAATATCAAGACATGCGATTTCAATTCAATTTTTAACATTGCACTGCACTGGTGTGGATGATGAGATTTGCAATACAGTACAGTGTGATTACAACGCACAACAACAACAACAACAATACAGGTATAGTAGGCCGATATCGGCTGATCAGAGTAAATTGACACATAATTTCGACACCATTTGTTTTGATTCATTTTTTGATTGGCCAGTTTCAGTTGCAGATTAAACTGATTGAATCATCCTACATGAAATTTTCTCAACAATCTAATTTAACAAACAACAATAATTTTTTACCATCTAACACGTCCAGAAATTAATAATTTAACAATATACTACTTATTGTGTAGTTTCATGCTTGGGTTGAATAAATTAGATTTGCCAGTAATTTTTGTGCTCTGTTCTATAATCTAGAAATTCAAAATAAGAGATTCATTTTCATGCGATATAAAACTATTTGACCGGGTTTTCCTTAATTTTACACATCACTGGGAGAATTGAGTTGAACAATCATGTAGTAATTCTAAAATTTGAATAAAATACTGATTTAAACACTAAATTTTAAAACTACCCTTGTGTTTTTTGGACTCGGTGGCTAATTGCTATTTAATTTATTTCTCCTAAGTTTTTTTGTACGTAATGTTGAGACCGATACGGAATCTTGTTTTGTTTCTGTTCTGGCTTAGGAATATTTAATTAATCATAATTATGATCATGCATTAAACTGTATATCTTGTGCGTCGCTAGTCTATTCTAAATTACTAGCTTCCTAAATTGAAACGTCAAAATTTCATTGTATTTGTTAGCATATGGAGCAAAAGTACAGATGTCCGATTTTATTTTTTACTTACTAAATTTGGACCAGAGAATAAATTAATCTCTTATCTTTGGCTTTGGCAATTAATTTTTTACCCTTTTTTCTCCTCTTCAAAATATTCAAATTTTTAGATAGAGGAACTTTCTACCAAGAAAGATGAAGTAAAATTTAGTTTTTTTGTATTGTTATTGTTTCTTAGGCCTATTAAATTACGATGCGTAATTTTAGTACTATGCACACAAATCTCACATCATTTCTAATATTTAAATTGAGATTCATTTCTAATTTTCAAAATATAAATTGAAAGCATAGCATTTTCGTTTTAGTAGACCTGGGTCAGGCTCATGTCAGGCCCGGCTAACTAATTTCAATTTTGAGTATGTTGAGTAGCATTGTCTCTAATTTAAATTGACTCCAAAAGCTAAAATAAATAAATGTAGGCCGTGAGATTCCTTCTTTGTAGCCTCAAGCGAAATGGACGACTAATTAATTATAATTAAACAAAACTATAAGTATTTTCAATAGCTCGACTTGTCCCACCAGATGCTTGTTCTCTTTGTAATCTTTCCATCGATTCACTTCTTGTCCTCACGGATCCATTATGAGTTACCTGCAAAATTTTAGAATTTATTAGGATGCTCATCCTTCCGGCCGGAAGGCAAAATTTCTCCAAACATAGGAAATGAACAAACAGCTAGGAAATCCCTTAAACGGGACAGGATGTAACAAATGGAAATGGAAAATTGGTTTAATTTTCTATTGCTTTAGTGTTGGTCTTACCGTCAACATTTCTGGGAGATGCGGAGCTCGAGATCGATCCGAATTATTTTGAGAATGAAGTTGCGTCAAACCACGAAGGGATGGAAGAGCGACGACAAATTCTGTGAGCGTCACATCCGAAGAACCTCCAGATTCCAAAGGAATTGGTTGGAGCCGAAAATGCTCCAACATGTCAAAAACGGAATGAAACCATAAATGTTGGACACGACACTGACCTTCTGGACTTAGTGTCATTCGCAAATGCTGTCAGAACAAAATAATTAGATTTAATTACAATATTTATTCTAGCTTTTAGTTCTTCGCTCAAACACAAACTGTACCTTGGCTTTCCCTTGGAAATTAAACGTGAGGACAAATTCTCCTACGCGTGTTTCGCTTTGTCGAACTAGAAAAGTCCCATGTCCTTCGGATTCTTCCTGGAGAACGAGCCTCGCTGCCTCTGACCTGGACAACGTGCCGTGAAACCAAGGATATTCTTGAAGTGAGGAATAAATATCTCGAGCTGGTGGTCCACCGGCTCCATCCGATTGACTATGTCCAAAATTTCCTTGCCCACTCCCACCACTTCCTGTACTAGCTCGTGGATCCACAACCCCATTCGCCTCTGTACCTAAAATTAACAACAAAAATTAATGAAAAACAAAAAAGAATAATTATAATTACTTTTGCATACTTGTCCGAAGTGGATCATCTGGACGCATTGGTGGTTGAATTAATCGTGGGGGAAGTTGTGGGGGGTTGACAACGATTGCTGAGGATGAGGAAGGTCCAGCCACAGCCGTGATGCCAAGAGGAACAACACTAGGAACAGATTGGGCACCACCTGTATTCGCTGTCGTCGTTGCATCATTGGCAGTTGTTGCTGCAGAATTTGAAGTCGAAGGTTGGGGATGAGATTCTTCTTGATGCCCATTTTCTCCCAGAGATCCAGATCCTTGCGGTGGAGGGGTTTGACTATGTGTATTTCCAGAGTCTGTAGAATCAGTTGGGACTCTCATGGAAAATTTGACAATTGACAACCACGACTTCATGTCCAAACTATCTGTCGCCTCAATCACATACTCCATGTTATTTTCAGCCTTGAGCACAAAAGTATTTTCACGATCAGGCATTTCTAGGGCTGTAGTCTCCCGAGCCTCGGTGATCAGGAAGCAAAATACTCCAGATTTAGGCTTGATTGACTATTTTAAACAGATAAAGAAATTATTGAAACAATTTTTCGATTGGTTATTTTTTAATTAATTACTTTTGGCGGTGAGTAGAATTCCAGCATGAAGCCACCAACGGTTTTGACGAGGACGAGACGACATTTGGCCCATTTTTGTGTCCCATCCAAATTTTCTCCACTCAAATAATTAACAATTCCTTCTTTTTGGCATTCTACGAGGATTTTGGCCAATTTTGCTTTGGAATTTTTCTCTGATTTTCCTTTGGGCTCCCCAGAACTGAGTTGAACTTCGTCAGAGAGTTGTTTATGGAAAAAACGTCCTTTTTTGAATCCTTTGAAGGATAACCTGGGCAGCAAAATAATACAATTTATTGGCAAATTCATTTAGATAGGAAAAGGATATTTATTCACCTTCTATAAAAAGGTTTATTTCTTGTGGGAATAGGTTGCGGGGGTTGTGGATTGGAAAGTTCTTGATCTGACAAATCTTGACTTTGAGAATGATCACTGTTTGTAAGGGATCTTTGAGGGTTATGATTATTTGGATGGGGATGACTATTTGGAATGGATTCTCCATTGGAACTCCCATTACCATTTTCATGTCCATTCGTTTGTCTTGTACTATTTGCTACGGCCATGATGATTGGAGAATTAACATAGTGACTCCCAGGAGGTCCTCCAAGTCTTACACTCATTTCATTTTCCAAATGTCTTGCAAATACATCGATGAAGCGTCGAACGAGATCATGAGTTGTCATTGTTGTTGCGGCAGCAGGAGTTGAGCCTCCAGCCTCTCCATTGTTGTATTCCAAATGATGAGCTCTAAGAACAGAGGCGACTTCGGCGGCAGTAGAAGCCGCCGTTTCTTCACACCATCCACTCCACTCAACATTCATACTTGCACTTGTCTCTGGCCCCATGGCCATGGCACTCACTTTAATTATAATTTAAATATTCTCCTCCTAATTTTACTTTTCTTCCTTGAGACTTCTTCCTCTCGTCCTCCTTGAGTGTTGCTGTAGTACTGAAAATGAGAATTCGTCCGAAATCCATTTGGCAAATCAAGAATCTAAAGAAAATACCAGAAGAACCATCAAGTTCTTTCTTAGGAGATTTTACTACGCTTCCCATAAAATAAAATAAACTAGTCCAAATCATAAACTCAACTCCTTCAGATGTCTTTTCCTAAACTTTTAGGTGGAGGAGGAGTGGACAAATTAATATTTTATGTTTGCTCGTAAAATTCAATTCCTTTTCGTAGGCATTCAGCAGGAAGCTCTGGTTGGGTCATTTTGCTTGGAATTTGAGCTCAAACGATTCATGGGCTCGAAATGAGCTGAGCGGCATGTGTTTTGTGTTATGACCCACAGCTCCATTAAACCTAAACTTTATACCTACTCCTTCAACACTTTTCAGTGTTGTGCACTTAAAGTCCTTACGACTCTTTTTTGTTGAGGAAAATTAAAGTGCACTTTCTCCTACTAACGGTATGGAATTTATGCCCTGACCCTACCATAAGGAACTGACTGAATCCGTCTTCGCATTTCTCATCCCAATCTCAACTCGTATACTCTTAAAACTTCAATTCAACGTATTATTTTTGGACTACTAAACCCAAGATGAGATTATTCACAAGATTTTTTAAGGATTTATATCCTTAGATGGGTTTTTTAATATTTTGAAAGACCATTCACAAATTTTTAACAGTGGTTTTTACGGACAATAATTTCTCGTCACAGGAATTTTATGTACTATTCTAGAAAACCATTCGTAGTTGGACCAAAAATTATATGTTCTGGAAAATCCTGAGGTGTTGTCGTGAGTGTGAATGTTGGAAACTGGAAATTATTCCTTTTACGAGGACTTACTCGCACTACTTTCTCATGGAATCCAAGAGTTTACAAATTATGACTGAATTCCTGTAAATGCATAGATCTGGAATATCTGAGTTTTCAAGTCGATTTATCCTCCACATTCTGCTCTGTTTGGAGTTTTGACCTGGTATAGCCAAGGTCGAAAGTTTTCTACGAACTTAAACACAAGGTCCAAATTGTAATCTGATCTAACGTAAGTTAATTTTGTATCAAATGATATTGAAACTAGCTTGGCTGTCATACAAATTCCAGATGTGAGGAATAAATTAGAGTGCATAAATTGCATTATACGAAGAATGGATATGCCTAATAATAAGTATTTTAAACCAGACTCAAAATCTGATGCCAACTACAGATGAATTGGTTCTGCTAAGAATAATTAAATATTTTACATGCCCCAAAACTAGTAATGCAGTACAGCTTACCTTGTACGTATAAATTCAATTCTGTTGGAAAAATTGATCCAATCAATCTCCTGCGTTTTAACTTTTTAGCACATGGACATGTCACATCCACATCCTGTCAAATTTTCTCCTCTGCAGCTTGTCTTATTAACTTTTCATCAGATTTTTAAAATTATTTGCCTGATTAATTAGCCTCACAGCTAAGCTTATGCAGATTGAACTTCATTTTGAGCAGGGGTAATTACCAAACTGACTCATGCGTCGATTAATTGTTAAAAACAAGAAACTCAGTTGCTGTTGCCGGGTTATATTTGTTGAAAGATTCTAGATTCTTGTGTTGTAGTTTATGAATTTTTGATTTTGTAGCTGTAGCATGAGTTGATGCTGATGGCGGTGGCGATAGAAGTAATTAATATTGTTGTAGTTGTTGTTTGTGCGTAAAATAATAGAGCAATGTGATGGTATGGTGTGAAGTGAAGTTGTTTTTGTCCGAACTGAGCTCTGAGCTGAGCTTTTAGCTTGTAGGTTCTTTTTCCTTTGGTTTTTTCGGACCGAGTTGTGTATTGTAATTCCTATTGTACAAATCCTCCATGCGTCTCAGATCTTGGTCTATATAACCCTTCCAGCACCAGGATTTATCACTCATCTCATCTCAGGGTCTAGTCTTGGATCTCTATGTCGTAGTCGTAGTCGTAGTTCTAGTCTTTAATTCTGCATTTAACACTTTCGCCTTTCTTCACATTTCGCAAAGTTTTTTTCTACTTTTTTAATTCAATGGTCACCACGGATAAATTTTATAAACCTCCTGAACAAATTATTTTTCTCTACACGCACAACAGGGTGACGGCGGCGTTCTGGTTTTTCTATTGGGTTTGGATCATACTTGATCATAAGACGCAAAACATTTTCATTAAATGTTCCAAGGGTTGTGACCTCATCATAAGAATGAGGTGTGTTTGAATCTGTGGCAGTAGATTTGTCTGAAGTTGATTTTGGTGTTGTATCTTCCATGATTGAGGATACTGGTATATTTTTTTCAGGAATTTCGTACCAGAGAAAATCAATTATAA
>WJEZ01000678.1:0-24515 GCA_009869925.1 Thalassaphorura encarpata
CTTGCTGGTGCCTTCCCATTGCCATTGCTATTGCGGTTGGTGTTAATGTCTAAACTTTTATTTTCATTTCCATTTCCAAAAGTCTTGTTATATTTTTTATCCCCTACGCCTGTGGCTGTGGGTTCTTTCTCTTTATTGCGACGCATCAGAGTTGAGATTAATCCATTACTGGCGCCCGTGGGGGGTAAACCCGTTGTCGTCGTCGTAGTAGTAGTAGTTTTTTTTACTCCATTTGATTTTTTATGATTATTCAGAATTTCCAGAGAAGAGGAATGATTGGCGAATCCATTTTTAAGGAGGGGAGATCCAATTCCATTGACATTGCCATTGCCGTTTTTTAGCCGTCCATTTGGAATTCCATTGCCATTGCCATTGGTTAGATGAGACTCGTCATGATCATGGTCATGGTCGTAGTGGTTCAATTTATTATTTCGTGCAACTCGTCTAGCAGTCGTAGTCGTAGACTCCTGGATTCCAATCCCATTTTGAGCAGGCCCAAATGTATTGACTAATTTTGCAGATGAGACAAAACTATCTCGATTTTTATCAACGTCTCTGACTAATTTGGAAGAAGGAAGGATTCGAGTAGATGGGGTCCGAGCTGGGCTTGGGAGAGGAAGACCCCTGGAGAAATCGAGGTAAGGACTACTCGTACTCGAGGAATTCAAACGCCAATCCCGTAGTGACCTTGAGATTGAGTCTCCGTAGAAAAATGTTCTCTCAGGGGAATTTTCTTCTTCTTCCTCTTTTTCGACTAATTTGGCATTTCCATTATGAGCTGGAGCTGGAGTTGAGTATCCATTACTAAATCCATTTCGTTCTTCACCAGAATTAATAGTGAGAATGGTCACATTTTTAGGTTTTGTCATTGTAATTGTATCACTCATCGCAGGAGAAGTTTCCCGAAGTGTTCTGGTTCTAGAAATAGCAGGTAGACTAATCTCCCGATTAAGAATCCTTTGGTTCCCACCCACAGTGCGATGGACAGTTCGTTTGGTCGGAAATCCATTTCGAGGTTCGGCTACAACGACTTGAGCATAAACGACGCCTTCATTGTCAGAAACCACTGGATTCGGATTTGGATTTCGCGTCAAGGTCAAAGTTGAATTGCTTCGTTCAGGTGAAACTCTTGAAAATGAGGCAGGTGGGGTTGCAAGGCGGTATGAATTGAATTTTGGAAGTGGTGGCCTTTGCGGCGGTGTTTTTCCATTCAATTTTACCCCAGGGGGAGGGGGGTTGCTTGAATTTGCATAGCGACGAATAATTCCTCCTGCCCCATCTTCAGGGCCACTTAAACTACTGATTGGACTTTCAGATGTTTCTTGTTGAGACCCTTTAACCTTTCGTTGTTCTTTTTCATCACTTCCACTCGTACTAGTTTCTCCAATGCTATTGAGTTGAACCAGATATTTTCTTGGGGGTGGAGGACTTTTCCTACTGCTCCTGAGGGTTGGTCCCCTTCGAGTATTGACTTCCCATTCATCACCTGACACAGAGACAGGGGTACCTTCGTGGCTATGGCTATGACTCAAATTATTCAAACTCTCATTAACAGAACTACTCCGACTACTACTATTCCTCAATTTTTTCTTGGAAGAATTACGAAAAAATTCACTCAATTTACTAGGGCTTCTTTGAAGGAGGTTCATAGATGAGGATTTTTTGGCTGGTCTTCCAAGAGAGGCATACCCTTCCCCATAAGGGGAAGGAATCCCACGAGAAGAAGGGGAAGTTGAACAACTCAGGTTCTCTACAAGTTTTAGCACATTTTTAGCCTCATTATAAAGTTCACTTGGATTTTCTTCTTCTCCAAGTGTTTCTTCATTGACCCATAACCTCGGACTATGGAGACCAGGAGGACTTAGGACAGCAACAAGTTTTCCATTCGGATCCGTTTCATAACCACGAGGAATTCTTTTGATGTGAACATCACGATTAAATGAAACTCGTTTACTTTGTTGAGAATTGTTGGATAATTCAGAGCGGAGGGATAGTGAGCGGTGGACGTTGGATTTTGGACGTTGTTGCTGTTGAGGAGATGGAGAAAATCTTTTGACAGGTACTTGGTTGTAATAAGGTGGCTGTGGTTGAACCACAAGGGAACCATCAGCAGTGACTGGCATCTTGGATTCAGTTCAGTTCTCAAATCTGTACAGAAATTATAAAAAATAAAAATTATTCGCATAAACAAAGTTTGAAATCTTGTCGTTGTATTTAATCCTAATATATCCAATTTACTGAAGTTGAGTTAACATCATTTTGAACAAATAAAATTATAGTGCCCCATAAAATTGTCCTTATCAGAACTATAATCATTTGAATTAAAACTTTAGCATTATACTGTATCTGCACCTAAGCATATAAATTAATTAATCAAGTCTTCACTACTACATTGCCCACCAATTAAAAAAGTTGACTCAAGAATTTAATTCGATTTGACACGCAATGCAATAAATAATTAAACTTCTGCCTGTGAAGATGCAAAAACATTGTTGACAAACGAGAAAGAAATTCTGATTGATGATGAGAATGGTAGGTTGAGTTCAATCAATGCGATTCTGTTTTAATTAACAATTAATTAATCAAGAAGACTCCCTTCCCTTCCTAGTGCTACTCTATGCATAATAAATAAATCCGCGGTATTGCATTTTGCAGTACAGCAATACTTTCGTTTTTTCTGTCATGAATTCTACTACGTGATGAGTGAGCCACGCCTTATGTATTATAAATGTCCAGGTCTTGATTAAGACAACCAACCCTTGGTTCGATTGATGTGTGAAATTTAATTTATTCTTGTTCAATTCTAACAAGCCGAATTTGGTTGGGCGGATGCAGTGATCTGAAAACCTTAATTTAGACAACATATTTTGCACCTGCTGATGCTGGCTGATTGGACTTGTCAACACTGAGCTGACCGCATCGCATCGCATCTCATCTTCGGCGGAACAAAAGAAGAATTAGGGTCAACAGGAGCATGCACAAAATAATGGACTTTGCTTGACATTAAGAAGAGCGACCTTCTTTTCTTTTTAACGCTCGCTCGCGTCATTTTTGTAAAGTTCAAATCCTCACGACCGAGACCAAATCAATGGATCCACAATCCAAATGCAATGCACAAAGCCTAACTCAACCTGATACATGTTCAGCTCAGCTCAGTGCATGCATCACATTAATATCTCCACAACAATGCAGGTGTGTAACTTAACCCTTTTATGCCATATACGGAAAGTCCTGATGCATTATTTCAACATGCTCATGCTCCTGCTCACTCGGCGCATTAGCCTTTTGAATTAACATTAACATTTACATTTACATTATGATTTCCTCCTGTCCTGTGAGCAAGCAAATTATGTACGAACGAAGGGACTCAACTCAACAATGTGCAAAGTGTTCGTGACCCGAACTCGATCTTACGGAGTTTCAGGTTCCGTCCGTCCGTCCATTCGTTCGTTCGTTTGGCTGGCTGGCCGTACTTTACACCTTTTTGCCACGGCATGATTATATTTTTGCATTGTTCTGTTCTGTTGTGCCTACATTTTATATTATTTTGTTGCAGAAGCCTTAATTACAAGGCGAAACGTATGTTTAGTTTAGGACACAAAGTCATAAAGAAAGAAAGATAAAGAAAGGAGCAAGACCAGGACCAGGAGGTGTATGGGCTGGGCGTGCATCCGACAAAGAAATCTTTGGGCTTTTAGATAATATTATCTCACACGCTATATAATTATCCTTTAAAATCTCAACTCGGTCCCGTCTAGTCTAGTCGGAGCGGAGCTTTTATCCTTTTAAATTTTTGTATCAACATTACACAGTGAAATGGAATGATGCAGAAGGATAATTTTATTGAAGCTCACCGCAAAACAAGGACAGTGCCAAAGCAGTGCGGTGGTTGACCACAGATTTTTGTCATTGTCAATGTCAAAGAAAATCGTGATACATGAGAGATGTTTCTGCTACTACAATGTTCTGTTCTTCTGCCGATTCGCCATATGTTGCGTCGTCGTTAGTTCTAGCGTTTAGCTTTAGATCTTTGAACATGCAATGCAAGCCGGCATGGTAAAGATCTTTTGTACTGTAGTAGTATTGCGTGGATGGCTTGGCATGCGAATTGCCCATTGTTTCCCCAATCGGTGATTTATGGGATTATTATACCGAGTACGGACAAGGGAACTTGTTTGGGTGTTTATGCGTTCTAACTCGATAGCTTGAAAGAATCAGTCAAATAATTCCGAACATTTAGAAACTTTTTGCTAGAAATATAAAAATTCGTTTTCTTAAACTCGGCATCGTAAGATAAAAGGTTTTATCCATAAGAAATTATATGTAAAGAACTTAGACACTACTGTAAACTATTGCACCCTTGTAAACTCATCGTGAATTTTAACTGCAGTTGAGCATCGCAGGTTGGGATAGGATTTGGATTGAATTATGATTAAAGAAGAACAATGTTGTTAAAATGGTAGGGAAAATGTCTGTCGCCGGGAGGATTAAGAATTACATTTTAGGGAATGAAGGAGGGAATTCAGTGCGGTGCGGTGTGCGTCAGTTAAATTGCACATTAACCCGTGGTTCATTATAAATGGTCATGAACGGATCTTTGCCAGGGTCAACTCTAAAACACCTACGATGAAGGAATGATGATTATGATGGTGTGCTATGCTATGCCATGCATCACTTGCTCCACGTTCCTACGATTACTTACAAACGACGTGTTGGATGTGAAAGATGATCGCTACCAGTTCAAAAGAGGTGAAGTGAACATTCATTACATCTCTCAAATACTTATTAATATGCTCTCCGTGTAACACTCCCATGTCAAAAGTATAAAATAAAACCATTTTTCATAAAAATCAAGTTTTTTTTTGCTGTGTGCAAATTTCACACCGCAGCATTTTGGTCTTGCCAATTTAATTTTTGACCAACCATCCGAGCAAAATGTTTCATTTCCATTTCCACGCTTCTTATTCTGAGAGTTGACAATGAATCCTAAATTCTCGTGGCCTTGAAAAATTCTACGTTCGTGATTTTAACCCAAGATTTGCAAATGTGATATCATATCATACGAGGCTTGACTTGGTTTAGCCTGGCCTAAACGCAAGCAATTTAGGTGTACACAACAATGTAAATGATGAATCAGAGCCAGAGTCCAAGAATGAGTTGGCGGTGTCCATTACATTATGGGTTTACTTTACTTTACTTTACACTCTGAGTAATGTAATTTGCATGGACAAACACTCCCAAAAGGAGTTGTTTTAATATTTTTTAGCATTCAGTTAACGTTCGTCGTAGTTTACGAATGCTATGCTATGCTAAAGCCCACGCAGGCTATGCCCATCCTGGGCTTTGGCTTTACTTGGCTCAGCTAGCTGTAGCTGGTCAGGGGCTTCCGGCCAAAAAACTAAATAAGTTTAGGTGCATCATGTTAGTTTGGACCAAAATATGACGGAATTACGTTCTTATGTACAGTAACAGTACGTAGTTTCATTTCATTACTTTTACATTGTCTAGGGTTTGGCTTGTTGAGTCCATTTCGTATGCCTTGCCATGCTTTTGCCATGCCCAACAAAACCATTTCGGGTGAGTTGATTCTCAAACCTGAATTGAACGGAGCTGCAAATCCATGGGTAAGAATTTGTAACACTCTCGTACCTAAGTCAATGAGAAAGATCAGGAATCAGGAGGATTCGTGTAGGAAGGAATGCATTGCAGCAGTGGAGTGCAGGAATGACGTTGGATTTGCATTCAAATTCCGCGAATCGGTTGACACGCTTCCAATTTGACAACATATTTATATCGTCCTCAATGACTCCATGCATTGCCAAATTCGGAGTCGGATTCCCAATCTTATCTAAATTGTCCTCTGTCGTCCACACTTCATTAACAGTTAGTTTGAAATTCACAACGTTTAAAACGTTCAAAGCCGAAGCATTTCGCAATGAAAGAAATAAGACGAATACGTTAGCGTGGTCGTCGTTTTAAGTATTTATATATTTTGGCTGGATATTACAACACAAAATAGATTTAAATCAATAACACAAACTTTTCCAGAAGAAGGTTGTTACCCGCCCGCCAGGAATAACTAATTTTTGGATAGGTTCGTCTTGGTAGAAACTAGAAACTGAGTTAAAGATTTATGGGGTATACGGGGGTGATGTTAGTGCTTAGGATCCTAGAATTTAAGCAGACTTCTAATTTGACGTTACTAAATAAGTCAGTACGTCATGTCCATATGAATGTCGTTCAGAGAAAACTCATGAAAGAAACTGAGCTACTCGTTTAATTAGTACTGAAATAGAACCCTATTCGTGGCATTAGTAAAACTGTAATGTCCGTAATTTATCAGAAAAAAACAGAATTCACTAATAACAAATTGATCGTTCAAAGTTTTGTATTGATCTGATAAAAGCTCAAGTCAGAATAGTTCTGATGATATGCTCAGTTCTTGTACACTTCGTTTAATTGGGATTGTCGTGAATTGTTGTTATTTTCTTATGATTATTCCTTATTATTGGGATTTCAAAACCCAACGGTTGTGTCATTCAAAATCACATTGGCATATTCGCTTTTGGTGTATAATTAAATACGGTTTCTGTGCTCATCAGATCTTTGGAATCTTAAGGTTAATTCAATCCATCTATTCTCATCATGACATTGGACTAATTGGGGTAGAATGCATCTACGTAGTTGGATTTACCATTCCTACAATGATGGAAATTAATATTGCTGACAGACAAGAGGAATTGGTTCAAATTCTGAATCAATCATTGAATTTTTATTCTCGGATGAAGATGAAAGGTAATTAAGTAATTAATTGAGCTTTACTAGGGTTAACTATTTTAACGTTACTGCAGGTAATTTACCCGACCAGAAGAAAAAAACCGTTTTTGACTTCATACTAACAATGGGAATTATGACCTGTGGATTTGACCCACTCTTATTTATTGCAATTTGGTACCACATGCCTGAACTAAATATTTTCATGAGCTCGTTACTTCCAAATTCATTGCCATTTTTAATCATTACGGGTTTTCTTCAACTGTGGCTCATTTACATTGCATTTGGTTGTGGATTATTCAGATTTGCGGAAACAGTTGTTCAGGTGTTGAACACCCAATTTGTTCTACGAAAACTGAAGTAATATCAAACATTATAACTGCTAATATTAATTCGACTACATGGAGAATATACATTTATTTTCAGGGCTTTAAACATTGACTCAAAAAAGATTGGCGACCTGGGACCTTTAATCCTGCACTACAGAAGTCTACAAATTTTAAACAATAGGACAAATCACATTCTGCGTCAATGCGTGTTCCTTACGATTAATTACATGAATTTGACTCTATCGTCTAATGTTCTCCTGCTTCGATTTCACCGACTCATTCCACTGCTAGGATGTTTGGCTCTCATATCACTTAATTTTTGCACTACGGCCTATTTGATTTTTGCTCATGGGATATTAGGAGGAAATCTACAGCAATTCAAAAGAAATACTTGATTCTTGGAAGTTCAAAACTCGGTTGAATAGATTGGACCGAAAACTTTTATCCAGATACATGAAATCATGTCAACCTATCAAATTTCAAATAGGAGATTTTGAATTCTTTCATAAATCTGGTGGGATTGGAATGATTGGTAAAATATTCAGGTTCACAACTAAACTTTTGATTATAACGAGAAATAGATAAGTTGCAAAATAAAAATATTACACAGATAAGGGAGAAGATCATCTTTTGATATTTTTGTCAATTTAAGACCGGAAACAAAAAATCAATCAACTCTGAGCACATTATGCAACGTAATCAATTCTCGTAATTTTCATTTTTTCCTGTTCAGTCTCATGGCATGGGTCACCCATGATTTCATTTATCATTGTCCCCTCAGGTTTCTCAAAGTCATTAAAAATACTCGCGTGTCTAAAAATACAAAGTTTAAATGATAATCTCTCATTGTCTCAAAAAAACCACAAGAGATTCAAAGAATAGCACAAATCCGCAGTTGGTGTGTTTGTTCAGTGTAAATTAATCGTTAGCCTAGCCGCACCTTCCTGAATATTAATCAAGTGCTAATATATTGAAGCTTGAGAAGTTGAAGGACACTTGAAACTGACTTGAGCATCGCAATCACATTCGCATTCGCAATTCCAAAAGTGGAAAGGGAAATTTTATGATACATTAAATTCTCCTTTGTTTTAAATTCGCTACGCAATGCATACACGTACTGGGGAAAGCAAAAAAAAAGTATTGACGACAAAATGACGAGAGCTGTCCACACATTATTTTCTATTCCAAGAAAAAATTCAATCTGTCAGTGCTAGAGATTTTTTCTAGCATTTTTTTATTTTGCATGAGTCCAAATTCTTTCTTTCTCCGCAGATTTGCTACACATAATTTTCAGAATTCAATTATTACAAAGCCACAGGGGACACTTTGCATATACCACTGCACTGCAATTGCCAGTTTAGCTATTATGTTATGTACTACCTGTCGTTGTAATTACATTTTAAAATTCATTATTATTTGCGTAGTAGTAGCTAGTGCTGTGCTGGATGGCATGGTGGTAGGTGTGACAGCAATTACTTTTTTAAGGAATTGGCAAGGTCAGCCTCAGCCCTTATCTTGGATTAAGAATGACCTCGGCCGTCTGGTTGGTGTGGGAGTAAATGTACACACAAGTCAAGTCCAAGTCAGTACGGACTATTTAGTACAGAACTATTGACATGCATGTACATTCCGATTTTTTCCTGGCCAACCCTTTTTACTCCTTAGCCTCCTGTTGGGATGATCCCATCATCATCAAATTTAAAATTGATACTTTCCTTATCATTTCTTGACTTGACAATCGTAAATATAAAATGTAATGTGACGGACGGGATGGGGTTTCCTTATGACGAATTGCCTGCCTTACGTAATTTAAAAATAGAAGGACAGGTGTGAACAAATATTGACCCAAGGAAGGTATATGAGTGCGAACTGCGAACTGCTGCGGCACTTCCAAGGCACTTTCATCCCAAGAAATTCAAATGATGAGAAAAAGAAAATTATCACTATTGACATGAAAACGGAAGTAGGTTTTAAGTTTTAAGAACAGTGTGGGAATTTTCCCTTGACATCCTCGCCTCTCAGCCTTCACTTTGTTTTATTCCATTGTTATTAAAAAGGAGAAATCCAGGAAAGACCCAAGTGCAGCAGTCCCAGTGCAATTAACCTACTTCCTATCACTTCGCTTCTATAATTTCTATTTTCTTCTATAAATCATAATAAATGTTATTCTTATAAAAATAGCTGGATTATATACAAATATCCTTGTATTTTGATTCCTATCCCATGTACTTTTTGATTAGTTTGACAAGTGATTAATTACAAATCAACGAAAGGACAAACAAATCGGATTAAAATTCACCTGCTGAATAAAATCCGTGATTTATTCTTATCTTGATGAAACTCCCTGGGCTAGGCAATGCTGATAAAGTGAAACCACATGGAATGAAATACTCATTTATAATCATTACAACTTTTTAACGACCATTTATTATCATTGCACTGCACTGCACTGCACTACCTACCCCATGGCATGGCTAAGTAAGGAATCGCATATCTCATATCACAGGTATTTAAAAATGAATGAACCAAATCGAAAACCCTTTCACTTTATGTACATACTTGTGTTATTTTATTTCTCAATGAAAATATTGTACAAGTTGAGCTTGAGGATTTGGCATTTGCATTGGCATTGTTTGAACAAAAGAAAAGTGTGTGTGCATTTCAACCCCTTGTCAATTAAAAAATGTTCTTCTCATGAGATTTGACTTTATTAATATTATATTTACTTTTGCTTGTACATAAAAATGTTCATGGTTCTCGTATTAAAGTGCAAAATCATCGTCCATCCATCCATCCGTTTGTCATTCATTTTCAGGGATAGCAATAAATTTTATGTCATGTAGTTAACCCACTCGCTAAAATTTTAATCTGGATATTACATGATTTTACAAATCAACAGGTCGTCTATCCAAACCGACGTAATCAACAACGAAGTAGAATTTTGGCTACAATAATGAAATTTCAATTGTTTAAGAAATTTTTCAACTTTTCCCTTGATTTAATAAAAATCTCGATTTCACCGAGTTAATAATCTATACACGCTGGGCCAAGCCACAGGCAAAGCCACAGATTGGTCAGCTTGACTAATTTGTTTCTTATCCTGGTCTTCAAAGTAGGTGATACCCCGGGGGATATCATTTCACTTGACCAAGTGACTGACCAAAGGCAAAGCCACAGATTGGCCAGCTTGACTAATTTGTTTCTTATCCTGGTCTTCAAAGTAGGTGATACCCCGGGGGATATCATTTCACTTGACCAAGTGACTGACCATTTTTAATTATAGAAATAGAACCTTCCTTTGATTTGCTGAGGCTATTAAGTATTAACTAAAGAAGAAAAGTTTCTTGAGGAATGAATGAAGTATTTTTTGACAAGTGCCTGCCTGCCTGTGTCCTGTCCTGTGCAATAATGTTCCATATAAGGAATCCTTCCTTCTCAACATCTCAACTCAACGTTTCTCTTTTTCTATGCTGGATTGTTGATGCAATATCCAATAATTCGCAATTCAACTTGTAGTGTCCGTACTATCTAACCCTTAAGCTTTATCCTCCTTTGGGCAAGTTGCATATAGTACATGTACAAGTAATCCAAAGAAAAAACATGACAGTGTGCTTAGCTTAACATGAACAATTTATCAACCAGCATCAGCTCAAGAGGATAAAAAATTAAGAGAATAATAAGAAATTATGGACGATTCAATCGGATTATCAGATGAAATGATTTAGACTTTACAGCAATGGAGAAATTCTATTCATATCAGAAGTGACACACTATTTTTTAGGAAATTTATAATTAATACAATTAAATTAACAAAGATTTTATTCAAGAAAAATTTCATTACCGGTAAGCGGTCAATTTTTGAAGCCCGTCCAGGACCAAAATCTCCAAATTCCTTTACGCTCGGTTTGCCTGGCAAAGATGACCACGAAGCACTTTTTGTGAGTTTTTTTGCACAAGGATTGGATAATTTGGTGTAATTATGGTAGCACGGTCACTATTTTCTAGAACGTTGTTTTTCTGATACGCTCTGATCCACACTGTTCCTGCCTCTGTCGTCTCATTCCTTCGGTGATGAGTTAAAACTAAAATTGTTTGTGGATCTTGTTGGATGACCGGANTCGTCTCATTCCTTCGGTGGTGAGTTAAAACTAAAATTGTTTGTGGATCTTGTTGGATGACCGGACGCAACGCAAGCAAGTGCTCTGACTGAAGACAAACTAAGTCTGGAGTTGAGTAAAAAAATCTTGTGCGAATAGCCAAAGCAATACTAGCCAGGCTAGGCCAAGCCAGGCCAACCCGTTCGTCCGAGCAAAGCAAAGCAAAGCAAAGCAAAGTCAACAGGTTGTTTAGCAAGAAGAAGACTACGACGACGAAGAAGAAGAAGGGGTTATAAGGTTTTGCTTATCCAAACACCTGCTCCTTCCTTTTAGTCAAAGAATACATAAAATTAAATGATTACATAGTGATAGAGGAGCAGGAAGCAGCAGCAATAGTTGGCAAAGCTTGGCAAAAATCTCAGCAGCGAGTGGACAAGCAAGAGCAGGAGCAGGACAGGGGCTGGACGAAACTTCTTTATTTACTCGTTGTCCTACCCAAGGTTAATTACAATGTGTCCCAAAATTTATGACTTTTGTAAGGTAATCGCTAACCAAATCCACTTAAAACTGAAACTCAAGATGTTCTTGCTTTGGCACTGATGACTTGCTCAAAAAGGACGGAAGTTCTCTGGAAACCAGAACATCAAATCTAACTAACGAGATAACCAGATCAGACCACCAGCTTAGAATTTTTTGCAAATAGGCTAGTTCAACAACTTCATTTTAATGAGTAATCCTTACGAAATTGATTCAATAAACTCGGTATTTCCTGCTTATTGGCAAAAAATTAAGGAGAATTCCATATCAATACACAAGATTTTGCATATTTTTTTCTTAAATTACAAATACGGACACATGTATTCAATTAGGGATTCCTAAAAATCACACTTTGCAATTTGATTATTCACACGAGTCTAGTCACGCTAATAGAAAAAAACTGTCTGGAGCACTTTTCTCCTCTAATGTAAATGAGTAGACTAATTTTGTAATCAATCTGACCACGCGGACATTGTTGTAATTGTTACGACACTCCAACAATGGTGAACATCTTTTTTGTATACCAAATCATCTATCGTAACAAATTTTCATTTAAAACTCAAACGCATGCCGTGTGTAAAGTCGTACTTGACAATGATGAGGATTCGTGCGTGCGTGGGGCGAACCCTGACCCTGGATGTCTAAAATTGTAGTGATGAGGCCTGCTGCACATGTCACAACAAATTAGTTACAAGTGGGAGGCAGTCTAATTCAATTCAATTTCTTTTTCCTTCCTTATGGCTTGTGTAATGTGTCTTGTGTCTAAATTCGTAACGTACTATGAGCTTCTGGGCTGATGCTGTTGTGTTGTCATAAAAAGATGTGTCAAGGAAAGAACTATGAAGACATGACACTTGAAATTCTCCACTTGTAATTTAATATCATTTATACATTAAGCTTGTGCTCGGGCCATTAAATTTGCATTGATTAAGGTTGAGAATATTAATTAAACGTGGTGAGTTTTGGAGTGTTTCTTAGAATTCTCATTCATAAGAAAAAATTCTTATGGCCACGTAAGATTAAGAAGATTGTCATTGCGTGCGTGTAATTGTAAATCTCAAAACCTCGCTCACTTCAACTACTCAACAAGTTAAAGCAGCCTGCACGCATGCATGACGCACCCATGAAATGAAATTGTCATTCATACAAGAGATTCTTGAGATTAAATTTCGTCTTGTTGACTATGCTAAAAAACTGCACAGAATTTCACAGGGCTATAAACTGCGAATTTCACATTCGGTCCTGAAAAATAGATAGGTTATGACAACCGGGCATATTCTGAGCACATAAACAAAAGAAGACAGAAATCCATTACGATCAAAGCCCAATAAAATTGAAACTTAATTTGACCAAAGACTTACTAAAAAATGGCATCGTTTTTCAAGGGTCAATGCTTACTCTATTGGTTTTCATGGGTAAGAAAAGCACATTCGTCAATTTTTCAGAAAATTAAAACTTTTCTTGATTTGTATAAGCCTGCACGCATGCATGACGCACCCATGAAATGAAATTGTCATTCATACAAGAGATTCTTGAGATTAAATTTCGTCTTGTTGACTATGCTAAAAAACTGCGCAGAATTTCACAGGGCTATACAACTGCGAATTTCACTTTCAGTCCTGAAAAATAGATAGGTTATGACAACCGGGCATATTCTGAGCACATAAACAAAAGAAGACATAGAAATCCATTACGATCAAAGCCGAATAAAATTGAAACATAATTTGATCTGAGACTTACTAAAAAATGGCATCATTTTTCAAGGGTCAATGCTTACTCTATTGGTTTTCATGGGTAAGAAAAGCACATTCGTCAATTTTTCAGAAAATTAAAACTTTTCTTGATTTGTATAGCTTGTGGGTATAAGCTACTACTTTGGTACTGCTATATTCACATCAAATTATATTCCAACCACAGAGGATTCTCATAAAATGTTTAAGATAGTCAGATGGATTTGTCTCTTTAACGTTTTTATGTCAATCATTGGATGTTGCTTCATCAAATGTAGCATTACTCATGTCCTCTGTGCTATTCTTGTAAGTTTACTATTAAAACTTAACATTAAAAACTTTTATTAAAAACGCATCGTACGCTCTTGCAGTACATAGTTCCAATGTTAGTAGTGAATCTTGTCCTTTTTATTTCTGGAATGAAAGCAACAAACGTATCACCCAGACCTGCACTCGAGTCAATTCCTTTCATTCGACGAACATTTCAAGAGACAGGAAAATATCCGGAATGGTTTAGTAACGTCCAGTATTGGAAGGTTCAATTTTATATCGTATTACTCAGAATTTAATTTTTGAACTGTTTTCTTATAAATTAACTATTTCCAGTCCTGCTGTGGAATTTTTAGCTACTTGGATCATCCTATTCTTTTCCATGATCATGGAGATTCAAAAAATCTTAGTTTAACGAGTACTATTCCAAAACATTGTTGCCCAGAAATGAAAGGACATCCAGATTGTATCGATAATTTGGATAATATGACAACTAGTGCTGGGAAATCTCCTCAAGAGATATTGGATGAACTGAAGGGAACTTGCGAGGAAATGAATACAGATTCCATTCCTTACTACGTAGATAATTCTACTCTAAAAGTTTATCCAGTGGATGATATAAATAAAAAGATTCTGCAATGTGTAAGAATTAAATGAGCTAAAAAGTTCTATCCTTTGGCCAGAACATTCACAATAATTTTATTATCTCTTTCATAGGGATGCATGGACTTAATAGATGACATGAATACAAAACTCATCAGATCTCATTTTCTTTTCTTTATCATCATTACAATTTTAGCTGCGGCTATGATTTTGGTCTATCTCAAACTTTGGTGTCGTCACAAGGGTGACAATGAGGATTCTGGATCTTCCCATTCCCTAGATGTTAACCCGAAACCCACGGTCAGTGAGTTCATGGGACCAATTGTGGAAGAAATTACAGGTGCTAACCGCTCTACTAGTACGGTGGCTGTTCAGCTATCACAAATAGAGTATTCTGCTAGAAATGCTAAGAAATCTCTTGGGACAGAAAGTCAAACTCAGCCTATTGGGATAAATCCAAATACCCGACTGCCTAAGAAAACAAAAGGATCCTTGCATTTAAACAGGCGAAAATCAGAACATCCACCTCCCAATCGACGGGCAAATTAAATAATCTCGTTCTGTGATGCATTAAATTCCATAGGAACAATAATAAAATCGTAACGAATATAACTTGTCATTAGCTGATAGAAATTTTGTCATTATGCGAGTGTACATTGCACATTCGTGTGTAAATTGTGTAAATTATTGCATATTTTTTGATAGTAGTGAAATTATTATGGCGTCTTTTTTTAAAGCCTCTTGTTTCGTCTATTGGGTATCATGGGTAAGTAAGAACGCCATACACTGTTACATATCTCGGAGATATCTTGTTTCTATTCTTTTCTCTAATTGTAAAATATAGATCGGGTGCTTGGCATATTACTTCGCAACTTTCATTTACAGATCAAGATTTATGATGAGCACGGATGAAGCTGAAAGTGTTTTTCGCACTCTACGTCTTGTCTGCTTTTTTAATATAGCCATGGCTTTTGTTGGTTGCATTTTTGTAAAATGTACCATCACACATATTTTGTGTGCAACCCTGGTGAGAATTAATTTGCTTTGATTAAATCAAGGCACTAAAATTAATTTATTTTACGCATTTAGTTTCTTATCCCTGTGGTTGGAGTCAATGCATCGTTTTGCATCGTAGGAATGGTCAAGGCTCGTCGTATAAGTACTCCGTCCCAGCAAGATCTTGTAAATAACATCAAAAAAACTTTGGATAAAACTGGGCAATTTCCCTCTTGGCTACACAATGTCCAAGATGACTTGGTAAGAAATTTTCACGAAAGTCGGAGGATGTAAATTGTAATTTCTTTTTGCCTCTGAAGCATTGTTGTGGAATTTATGGTTTTCTGGATTATCCCTTCATATTCAAACCGGGAGGCAAAAAACTATCAGGGATTATTCCAGCATCATGTTGCATTGGGTCCAAGAACAAGGACTGTAACTTGGACTTGGATAATCCAAAAGGAACCGGGACAAGTGTGAAGGACATATTGAACCCTAGCAGTAAAATCCTCACGTGTGATCCAGACATGATGAATTTTACTGATGCTGGATATCCACAAGACACAATGTTTAACCTCCCAGATGACCTTTCTAAGAAAGTTGATTTATGTGTGAGTTTAAGGAAAAATCGTTGATAACTTCCAAAATTGATATTATTTTTCTCATTTGATTACTAGGGTTGTTACAGCTCTATCCGATCAATGGCGATTGGACTGTACGATGCTCATTTTTTCTTTTTCCTTATCATGCTCCTCGCTTCCCTTGTCATGGCCGCTGTCTACACTAAAGTCTGGTGTCGTCATCGCAAGTCGGGAAATACAGATACTAACGCGTCAGAACATTCTTTGGATATGGAGACCTCGTCTGAGCGTTACCCATCAGCAAAATCCGCAGATTCAGAGTTAAATGACCCAAGTGTCAAGGACAATGCTTCTAGAGTATTACTTACAAAAGGAAGTTCTATGATTGAAAACATAGCTCAGACTCAGAAACCAAAACCAGTTCCTATTCTTAAAACCAATTCCGTTTCTACGAACATCACCACGTCCGCCCAATCATGAAAATTTGATTTAAGAAGGAAACGTTAGCTAAGTTCAATGAAACTATTGAACCAATATGAGCCTATTATTAGAAAAATTACTTTCGTTTTGATCGGATTATTCGTAAACCCGCAAAATTGAGCTTAGACTTTTCAAATATTAAATTTGAACCGTTGTTACTGGAAGTTGTCATTTTTCGTGATTTCTAATACGAATGAGGTTAAGAACCATAATGCTCTACATATTTATCATTTCCACGCAATAATGAGTTATCTAAATAACGATAGATAATACGACCGAACACCTTCAGAGCTCATTTGAAATCTGTACATGTCTAATTTCGCACTGAATTCACTAAACAATCAATTAGCAAAGTCACTCTCATTCAATTCAATTGAATCCAATTGTGGCTTATCCGAATCTCATCTCAAGGTCACCCCTTGTCAAACAACCAATACAAATTTGACGTATTTATGTAACACCTTTATTGCAAGTATTAAATATCCATAGAAGTTGTGAGTACGGCCGACTGACTGATACACTCTCGTCTTCTGTTCAACTTGTAATAAGCTAATTAAATTTCTATTTGCAAATATTTGCATATTTAATTAAACATGGACAAAAAACCGATAGACTTGTACTATCCTGTCTGCCCTTTTGTCAACATTGTAGAGACAGGATAAAGTTATCCTGTTAAATTTATCCATATAGACGGATTCACTATTATGGCAAACGAAGCAATCATATGCTGTTCCTTTTTAGCAAAAAATAAAATTTTATCTGATTTCATAATGGATTTATTTATTACTGTTCTTTTGGGTGTGAAAATCATTCCAGACTGCCACGGACGAGTCGTGAGAAGCACTTAGAAGAAAATAGCTATTCAAATCAATATTTTTAGAAATACTACTGCTGTTGCTACTTCCAGCCTCATGCTCTGGTTTTGATTTTGAACGTGTAGCTCGACTAGGACCAAATGCTGGAATGAAAAGTAAAGAACTCACGGTCATTGAATGAAAAGACATTATCGAGATTTGTTTGACTTCTGGGAAGCTAAATATCCTTAAACGGGTGTCCCAACCAGCAACGACGGCCAGAGTTTTGTCTGGGTGCAATTTAATGCACGATGTTCCACGACGGTGTACTCGGACAACTTTGATAATTTTTAAGTCTTCATGTTTCGATGGAGTCTCATCAGTTGTGGCTGTGGCTGGTAACATTTGAATTTGCATAAGAATTAATTCTTCTGAAGCAGTTCCAATCAAAAAATATCCAGTGGATTCGTCCACATCACAACAAAGGGCGACCAAACCCCCTTCGGACTCTTGACTTCTCTCCTTGACGTGTTCATTCAAATTACAAGTTGCAAGGCTGGTGGAGGAAGTTACTTCAATAAGGCTAACTTTCCCATCCTCTGTCCCAACAAGGATACGATTATGCCCTGCTAGGTTTTGAAGAAATGTGACAGGACCACTTGTCGGAATAGGGTGAACGGTCGGGGTTTTAGAGTCGAGATGAGAAATTCTGGAAACTGAATTCCCACCACCAGGACACACAGCCAGGTGTGGAGAAATTAGCACAGGTTTGCAAAACCCAAAATGAATGTCGTCGACAAGGGAGTCGAACAAGGGAATGTTTGTGGAATGTACTTCCAGTATGGCAATAAAGTCCGAATTTTCTTGAATAAAGAAAGAATTCAAAATTATAGTCTTGAGCGTGACCCGTAGATGTAGATTTGGAACTCAGCCCTTCATGCTCCTTCGGATGTTTTGAACAGAACTCAGCCCAAGAAGTAGTGGGTAGTTGAGTATTAAAGTGTAAGGATTGGACGTCGTTTCTGAAATGATAGATGTATCATCTTAATCGTACATTTTTTACAGATAAAAAATGGATTGAAAATATGCTTACCAATAAATCCCAAATTTGAACACATCCATCAGCAGAAATACTTCCAAAAAGTGAGGCTGTTTCTCGAACACCGGGTTTACTTGTCCTACTATTCGCTGGCATTGACCCTTCTATTTGCAAATGCCGCAATAGATTTTCAACATCTTCTGACTCAATTGTAAACAAATGATTCAGCTTCCCGGCAGAGGATCTCATTAAAAATTTTGGTGGTGTTTCTTGAGCCTTCTGCATTTTTATTCAAGTTGAAGTTCATCCGATCAATTCAACGATTAAACTACCTGCAAAAAGTTGACAGACATTAGAAATACATAATTTAATGCAATTCGAAATAACCTTGACGGATAGTATGCAATATAAGCAATCTGCTACTCAAAGGAATAAAATATTTACCACTTAATTTTCACTAAATGATGATTGATGACTGCTTGTCTTCATCCGTGGAGATTTTTCGTTAATTTTCGCTTGAATTTGGACAGTTTCGATTTGATTTTGTGCAGCTCTTGCGATTTAATTTACAAATTACATTCTAATTATGCTAAGGTACTTTACTAAAAAAATATTGAATTTGTATCAATTTTGAACATAAATCTGTGATTTTTGAACTAAAATAAGATCGACGATACAAAATCCAGGAAATTCGCGCTCAAATAATTTTAAACTTTTTGACTCGTTTCAGTTTCCCCAAACTTTTTATTACATTTTATTTGATCGAATTTTTCTATTAATTACACGAAAAACTAAAAGTTAGTTGTTCTTAAATATTTTTTCGTGAATGTGTCTATTCAATTTTTATACCGGAAGTGGTAGAAAAATACAGTGTGTAGTAAAACGGAGGTTCCCCACCGCAAAGTTGGTCTGGGTCAATTGGACAAGGTTTTTGGCAATATTGAGGAGGAGGAAGAGGGTCAAACGATGGGAGTTGATCGTAGCATCCACAGGAAGGAACAGTAAAACCTCCTCGATATGTCCAGCCAACATTTGCATATTTGGTTCTTTCACGAATGTCAATCGCCCCACTCAACCGATTGTAATACTCCCAGTCTGTGGAACAGAATCGGATGCACTCAGCTGGAGTATTTCCTGGAATATATGCAAATTTGGGGCTGAAAGAGCTAACATAGCAATCAAAATGATTTGTACAATTGAAGCAAGGAAGGGCAGGGAATCCATTCTCTTTCCCCAGAGAAAATCCTTTCATGGGGTAATCAGTTAAGGATTTAGATTTATCCTCCCGAGGAAATTCTTTCAAGAAGAAATCCTTAACCTCAAAATTCTTGCATCTTGCATCCGTAGAATTGCAATAGAGAGATATGGCATGATTCCCTCCACAAGTATCAAGGCTACCCGGACAATTTAGGCTACAAGCATTTTCATCTACTTTGACTAATCCATTCTCTGTCCAAGGATGACACCCACAAAATTGGCCTTGAAGAATAGAAATGTCCTTTTGACCAAACCCCTGGAGAAAGAAAGTTTTGAGAATTAGTAAAACGAGAGGCTGTATATTATTTGCAGGTCTTTAACTAACATTTTCTACGCAGAAATTTCTACAGGTATCGACAGTCGCAATTTCAAGAAATCCTGTAGTCGTGAACTCAACAATTCGACTTTTCCAAGCGTCAAAACATCCCATATACTTGGGAGTAGTAGAGGAAACCAGGAGAGAATTTCCCAAGAAATAAAGTGAAAATATGATAAATGCAAGCCTGGACATTGTTGTGGCAATTTGAACTTGAAAATTTGTAGGGTAATTCTATAGTATAGTACACCAAAACCTGGAACTTACTAAAGACTGGAATAAAATAGTTGTGTTTTTATACAAATAAATTCTAAATTCAAAGGTCAAGTTCTGCTAATCTTGTTTGTTTCAATCCTAATCCCTTTGTCTAATACGCAACAAACATTTCAATGGAATTAGCAATTTGCATGAAACTCTGTCGCTAGTTTATCTAATCATGTCATATCGCCAATGCTAGCTGCGATGCACTTTTGTGTGATTTAATAATAATTTCCTGGGAATTCCAATAACAATTTGTTGCAGCACAGCGGTGTACCACAGTATAATCCCCATATTGCTCAAATCTCATGTAAGAACTCTGAATACGACCAGTGACGACAAAACTAAGTAAGCTCAGCTTTAATTTCTAAGAGATTATTCTGATTTGACCAATCATTTTGGATTATTGACAGGACAGCAATCACTAATACCCAATTTTAAAAATTGGACGAATCAAAATCAGGACGTGTTCAATAACTCTGGGCGCTCCGTAGTCCGAAGTTGGAACATGAATATACAGATTGTAAGGATTGTTCCAGCCAGCTGAAAAAAGCGATAAGGCAAATAATACATCATTTCTTAAGATTAACTTGAGGATCTAAGTCAAATTAAAAGTGACACTTACAGTTGGAAAAAGTTTATGATCAATGGTAAAGAAATCCTTTGCTGTAAGTTTCCATTTCCACTTTCTCATTAGTTTCGACAGTGCTTTCATCTAAATCATTAAAATAAAACGTTCAAACACAGCTAAAAAGTGGACAAATATTCCTTACTTCTGGAGACAACTTGAGTTTTTCTGAGAACAGTTTCTCCACAATGGTAAAGAAATCCTTTGCTGTAAGTTTCCATTTCCACTTTCTCATTAGTTTCGACAGTGCTTTCATCTAAATCATTAAAATAAAACGTTCAAACACAGCTAAGAAGTGGACAAATATTCCTTACTTGTGGAGGCAACTTGAGATTTTCTGAGAACAGTTTCTCCGAAATCATATCCTCGAAACCTATAGTTTCATTTTTTATCTGTAATGGAAATAGATACGTGTAAGAAGTTTTCCAAGTAAATAAGCCTTAACCTTAAATAATTTTCCCAAACCTGCATGGACATATTTTGTATCATATCCTCAAAACCTTTAGTTTCATTTTTTATCTGTAATGGAAATAGATACGTGTAAGAAGTTTTCCAAGTAAATAAGCCTTAACCTTAAATAATTTTCCCAAACCTGCATGGACATATTTTGTCCAATTCTTGCGAGGGAAAGTATTTTCAAGAACGCAGTGAGAGCTCCAAACATCCCAAAAGCCGCACCCAATGGATCTGACTGGTAAGACAATGCACAATTCGTTATCCCAGATAGGAACCAGAACGTAAATCCGGGTATCGCAAACAGAACATATCCGCTTGTAATTTCTCCAAACAAATTGTACATTTTCTTCAGGTGAATAAAACTATTCTTGAAATTGGTCAAATTCAACCGAACATTGCTAGGAGAAGTTTTTTGATGAATCTCCTGCATTATTTTGGTGATTTCCTCCGAATGTTGATGGCGGGTTAGAAAATTCTCTTCAAATGCTGCATAAAATGCTTTGGTGATGTCCAACAGTCTCTGACCCAATATTAGGATAAATCCCAAAATGAAAAATTTCGAACAGAGTACAATCAAATCCTGGACGAGTTGGATTACACGTTGAAGATGTTGACAAGACCCAAAAATGGTCGAGTCGAATTTTCTGAACCATTCCGTACGTACGGTATAGAAAAGGGCACAGCATGGAGACTTTATACAATGTTAAAATTCCCAATGCCAACTTGCTCAGAATTGAAACCCTCTTCTGGATGAGAAAATTATTTTTGGAAAGAAATGACTCAACATTGCAATAGTGCTGAATTAGCTCTACAATTTTATCAAAATGATAAAGTGTGTTTACGCGGAACACAAAATCCCCTGTATAATTAATTCCGAATATCAATGTAGAAAGAATGCGCTGTGAGAGCATTCCGTCACTGGCATACCATCCAATATTGGTCAATGTCAAATCTAAGCTAAAAGTAAGTAAGAGAATCGCCAACAATTTTGTAATTATTCGTACGCACTTGTGATTTTTACGAAAAACGTGTGAAAATGGATTTGGAGTAGGAATAGGTAAACATCCGCTTGACCAACCAACGAAAATTACCACCTTGAACCAAATATCTTTATTTTGTGGAATATTTTCCATTATTAAGGAAACAACACAGATTCTTTTTAAAAAATCCAACACAAATTAGTAAAGCGTATGAAAGAAAAAGTAACTCCACTCCAATGACTGCACAATCGAATCACCTGTCGTTTCTAATGTATACATGCGTTATAAAGTACTTTCCTCACGACCTTTCAAGTCATAAAGCCAAATTGACTTGATTGAATTTATTATTTTTGTTTATTTTGGTGTAACTTTTTCAATACCATTAACAAGTACTGTACACTCGAAACTAGTTAGTAATGAGTGAAAAAGATTATTGATTCGGTACAGAACGGATTAATTCAAGATTAAAAATGTCCGACTGGGAACACGGAATAGATGCTAGTCCCGTCCCGACCCAAATTTCTAAACTTATATAGATATTTTTCAGATATAATATCAATAAAATGATGTTTCTTTACGAAGTTCATTTAATGATTCACTAATTCCACATATTGACTGTTTAGTCTGTTATTCACTACAGTAATTTGGGTTCGGGAAGTTCTGCGCTGCGAAGTTGAAACATGAAGATGCAAATTGTCAAAATTGTGCCGGCCAACTGAAATTTTAGAAAGAAAGGAGCATTGTAAAATTCTGGTCTGTCTATACTCCAAAGATGCTTCTGAATTACATTTGTCTATATAACTTACTGTGGGCAGAAGTTTATGATTAATTGTGAAAAACTTATTTGCTGTGAGCTTCCACTTCCAACTGGACATTGATTTTGTGACTGTTATCTATCTAAGAAATACGGAAATAAGTAAAACTATTTTTAAAAAATTCTTAATTTTGCAGTCAAAAGAATTGGATCAGACTAATTTTTTAGTAGGGAACATGAAAGAGAATGTTCCTTACTTGTAGAGACAACTTTTGGTTTTCTGCGAATTGCTTATCTGAAATCAACCTTTCAACTACACCAGCTTGATATTTTATCTGCAATAGTGTGAAAATTCAATAAATGTCAGACGGTAATGGGTATTTGGACGTTCGACTATAAATTTCATGTACCTGCATTGACATCTGTTCTCCGATTCGAGCTAATGAAAATATTTTCAATAGTGCACTAATAGCTCCAAAAAGCTCAAAGCCGCCAGCGAATGAATCTGATGAAGACATTAGGGCGAAATTGGTAATCGCCGACCAGAACCGGAACGAAAAGAATGGTATTCCAAATACAAAGTAGCCGCTCGTGATTTCCCCATATAAATTGTGCATTTCTTTCAATTGGTTGAAATTATTCTTAAAACTGGTCAATTTAGGCTCAGAATCACTAGCACCAATTTTTATACGGATACTAGGAAGAATTTTGGCATCTACATGAAGAACTTCCTGGAATTGTCTATCCTGATCTAGGAAAGTTTCCCCAAATGCAGCGTAAAACATGTTGGTCATTTCTAACAACCGCTGGCCAAAAATTAAGATAAATCCCACGATGAAACATTCCGAGCAGGCTACGACCACAGCATGAGCCGTCTGCATCACGAATAGAAAAGTTTGGCAAGAGCCAAAAATGCTGGAATCAAATTTTTGTAACCATTGCATATGGGCCTGGTGAAATACAGACATGGAGCAAATTTTGTAAACAAAGAAGAAACCCAATGTCAGTTGAGTCAAAATTGGGATTTTGTTTTTCTTGGGAAAGTAATTTTTGGAGAGAAACACTGCGACTTGTGAGTAATGTCGTATTAAGACAAGAGTTTTATCAAAGTGGTAAAGTGTGAGGGTACGAAACACAAATTCCCGAGGATAATTAATCCCGAATACCATCGTCGCAATTATGCGATTAGAGAGGAACCCATCATTTGCATACCATCCAAGATTGGTCAACGTAAAATCCAAACCAATGATAATCAATATGATGGCTAACAATTTAGTTGTGATTCGCATACACTTGTGCGTTTTGGAGAAATCAGGTGAAAATAAATTTGGGGTAGAAGTAGGAAAATATCCACACAGCCAACCGAGAAAAAATATTCCCCTGAGCCAAATGTCTTGGGTTTGGCGAAATTGCTCCATTTTGATAGTAACAGTCAGTAATTTTTAAGGGACCCAAGAAAGGAAGAAAGAGAAACTAAAGTTATCAAATTACTGCACGATTTCCCTACATGTATTAAATGAATTGCACTTGGCATATTTGAGTACATAATTTACATAAAGTGTTGATTTTGGCGTGAGTGAAACTCCAACACAAATACCATTAGCTTATTTCCATAGACTTATTCGTTTCTGGGAGT
>WJEZ01000679.1:0-24515 GCA_009869925.1 Thalassaphorura encarpata
TCTCATCATTACATCATCATCGAACAATGGTTCTTTTCCCCTGCTCCTGCATTTTTTCACACTTGAATAGAATAGAATAGCCTCCTCCTTGTCCTTGCCATGGTTTGAATAGACCTGGGCTAATAGTCCATACCACTGCAACGCAGTCAGTCAATTGGATTTTGAGTTGGTTGGGACAATTTTTCTTATTCCAGTTGTAATGAGGCTGTGTGTGTGGTTTGGCAGCTCGTGAAATGGAATTTCTCAGAGAAGAAGCGTCGAAGATGACGAAAATGATTTTTCTCCTTCTCCTCTTCTGGGAACAAAAAAAATACTACGGAATTGTGAAGGGGGGAAAGACATTGAGGGCATTCGAATTTGGTTTGGCATTGGGAGGCAGAGAAAGCGCAAACAAGAGGACAATAGAGCTGTCGCCTTTTGTTGGAGCTAGAGCGCTGCGCTAGTACTAGTGCTGGAGAAAGGCCATACGGACTCCAATGCTAGTGCTATTGCTATTAATGCTCATATATTTCCTTGTATGTTGTCTATCTATCTATTTCAGTTTATAAGCAAACCAATCCTCAATGCCTGCCTACCGAAGGAATGATGTAATATAGGAAACCCATTGTGGGCTTTTTTGTGTGTGACCACGTATGGGATGCATGTGTCTGCTCGGCTCTTTCTTTCTTTCTACTCCCCAACATTGCACAACTTCCTTATTGCACTTCGTTCGGAGTCATTTATCAAAAAATGAATATCATCCTCCCAAAACACATGAGATGTTGAAGCCAATCTTCAAAATCAGATATTCAAGGAACACATGTCGAATCAGTACTTACTCAGGCCATCTAATTCATAAGTTTCGTTCAATTTGGTGGCAATAATGGATATTTTCAATTTTTGCCTTAACGGTAGTTAATTGCTGGTACTTGAGTCAATTGATCCATACTTAATCGATTGGCTGCAACACACTTGTAGGTTTTGCCGTGGTTGACATACGTATTTTCCCATCTTCGAATTTTGTCCTCCCTTCATGATCTAAAGTTTCTCCGACAGAAGCAGAGGCAAGAGAAGTTATGCTATTCAACTGCAAATATGAGGAATACGATTTTTTTCTTTCTCCGGGTGCTCTGAAGAACATCATTTTCTCCAACGGCACTGCACTGCAAAGCAAAGGCTAAATGTAAAACCTGTGCCATTACATTACATTTTACAAGACACAATCATTTCCTCCACAGCCAGCCACGCACATGACTTGCATTGCATTGCATGAACATCATTCTAGAGTTTTTTTCTCCGCTTTGCTTTTTGGTGCGAATCACTCATTCCTTCTCGTTCTTCTTCTTTTTCTTGAGTTGAGGGTGAGGGAGAAAGTGGCGGAGACAGACGCTCATTTTTATCGGGGACATAAATCTGAGAAAATCCTCCGTTCGCTAAACAACCATTTCCCCCAAACACCCTTTCCTTCCATTTAAGTGGGAATGCAAGAGTAAAGAGTGTGTGGTAGATGTAATATTGGTTGTTTGGGAAAAGTCTAATCTCCCTCTCTACTCTACTCTACCCCTTTTCCTGTCATCAACTCAACCATCCTGTACAAATGGGAATGGCAAGAACAAATTGCTCATGGTCTGGCTCTGGCCTTAGTATTGTTGCCCCTCATGTAAATGTGTACATAGGCTAGGACTAGGGTTAGGAACACGGACAGACTGACTACTTTTAATGTTCTTTTTGGCGAAAATGCTTCTTCTCTCAAGTGTCAGTGTTATCACCCAAACTGTTTAGGCCATGACGGATGGGTAGGTGGAGATAAATGAGTGAATGAATAGGGAGAATGTAAATGGGATTAACAAGGAAGGGTTCTGGCATGTTACGCGTATAAATTTAAATTCTGGTGGTCCTTCCTATTATGATTATGGTTATGACTTGACTTTTACTGATAGCCACAAGGTCAAAATAATTAAATTCGTGAAGCACGTTTTAAATCATCTCGTCCAATATAAGTCTATTTTATAAAAATTATTTAGTGCAAACTTCTTGAGCACCTCCCTTGTAAGTAGGCTTTTGTTAATTCTGGACAAGCAGAAGCGGCATTTGCTATACGTCCCGTAAGTAGAAGAGTAGTACGTGAGATCCATGTGTAGTTATTTTTGATGAATCATTTGAATTGTCAGCTCGCAAAGCTCTTTGATGTCAAATGTTCTCTTTTGCGGAATAACCTCAAGGCAATTCGGTTGTCCCACCGCTCTTTGAAGTTGGTGCTTAGTGCACTAATAGATTTACATTTATTCGCACTACACTAGTAGACCGGACAAAAGCTGGACGCTAGGGCTAGACTCGGCTCCTGTCAACTCTCACTTCATTTCATTCACTTTGTTCTCCCCAAGTGCTCTAATAGATTTACATTTATTCGCACTACACTAGCGGACCGGACAAAAGCTGGACGCTAGGGCTAGACTCGGCTCCTGTCAACTCTCACTTCATTTCATTCACTTTGTTCTCCCCACCCCAGTGAAAATGAGTGAACGAGGAAATGACGAGGCTTTTGGCTTTTACTTTTCTGTGGTGATGCGATAACTGACTTAGGTTCGTTCGTATTAGATAGACACAGTCCATGCCCAGGCATTTCCTTACTTCAAATTATTTGCCTCATGTTCATTATTAGTGAAGAACTTTCAGGACATGCATGTCCAGAATTTAGATGGTTCAAATAATTCTTTAGAAATCCAGTTGATGATGTATTGATGAGAATACTATGCTATGCCATAGCAAGGATTAAATATGGCAACCAGGGCCATCGGCCTATAATTTGACGAAACCGCATGTTATCCTATTCTAAAGGTTTTTCGTGAAATATTAATGCCCCAGAATTATCTGTGTTCGTATTTGGATTGTATTGACAAGTAATTGAGAAATTTTGCCTCGCTGTTCGGAAAACTAAACTTCCAGGCAATTTTTATAAGTACGGCTTTTAGAATTTGAAAAAAGAATCCCATTAAATTTTTCTCAGGCGAGGAAATTCAAATGTTTCATGGAAATGTTCATTATTTTCTAAATTGGCAAGCAAGCACCTCCAAATATAATAGAATAGCTCTCAAGTAAACGGAGAAATAAAATAAACCTTTTGCAATCATTTTATTTCCCATAAGAAATAAGGCTTCTCAGATTACCTAAGAAAAGGAAATAAGTTTAGGAAACACTGGGTTTATTTGTAGATGCTCATGTGAGCGGAAATTGGAGGAATTTAAGGAAGTGTGGTTAGTTGAGGTTGAGGAGGAGAAAGCTAAAGAAAGTATAGGAGTAAAGTAAAGTTTGGTCCTGCCCTTTCGTGCAAGGAGAGAGAGAGACGCAATTTAAACTGATTGGATTGATAGGAGAAAGACGGAGTCAAATGGAGTTTTTTCCTTTGGTGGCCCTGGGAGTGAGTTCAGCCTGCGTGGGAACTTTGCTCATCCTCATTGTTGCTCTATTTCTTCGCTCCCGGTTTTGTCATTCTCATCCGCCTGGATCTTCACCCATCCTTCGTTCCAATGGTACCAATTCTGGAGCAAACTGTGAGAAAAACCTCCATGGTGGAGGTCTCATGTCACCCAGTTTGACAGCCACGACCAACAATTCCGACTTGGCCGGATATCGACAAATCCCACAGTCCAAAAGTGAGGCGGATGCAAACCCAGACATTATTCCTGGTGCCAATAATTTTTCAACAGGTAATCATCATTTCAACTTACTTTTTCCATTTACGGGTTGAGTTTTATGAACAAACATTTTCCAAAATACAAAAAGTATCAATTTCAATTTAGCACAATTTGAGTTTCGCCAATTTACTTCATCTTAAGTTCCTCTAGAGTGATAGTTTCACCACACGTTTTAATTTCTCTAAAATTCCTTCCTTTGAAGACTTTATACTTTCCTATCCTAATTCCTTTTCTAGTTTCTTCCGTCCAATTTATTAGCCAAACGAACTAACTGGAAAGTTATTTGGAAGAGAAAGTCATTTGTGGAAATTGAACTGGAGTCTGTAATTCCTTTCTTTCTAATTTCCAGACTATGAAGAAAGGAATCAATGGACTTTGGGAAGAAAAGGAATCGGTGTGTTTCTGTCATCCTCAGGAGATCCCTACTCATCTCATCACCATCCTAGCCCAAGTGCCCTAGAAGGCCCAGGCTCAAACAACATCACCTCGCCCTATACAGGAGGATCGACTCTAGAGCGAAGAGATAGAGATGGACGAAATTTGATGTCTTCTCCTTCTTCTTCAGCAGCAACTACTTATGCCACGTCCGTACATTACAATCACCACTCTCATCACCCACCACATCAAAAGACTTCTGCTGAGTACACCGGCGGCGGGTATCCCGCAACTGTTCCTCCAAGTGATTACAATACGATTTACATCCGTGACAAACTTTTTCATGACTCTGATATTCCAGAGAGTTGTGTCTGAGTAATTGTAATTATGTGGCCAGCCTAGCTTGTGCGGGCTAAAGCTAAACTACATATGTCAACCAGAAGAAAATCTATCTATTCTATTCTATTCATCTATTTAATTGAAAATTTAAATTTGTTTGAGAACAAGTTTCATTTCTCCCATGTGTGTTTGCGGTGTGTCTTGTGTGTGTCCCACATGCTTGTATGACTAAACGAAAGTTTCCCTCAACTAAAAACTTCCCTAATAAACAGTTGTAAAGTAAAGTAATGCTGATGGTCTGTCTGGTGTTGACCGAGGGATGTGGTTCCATTACATTTTACATTTCCTAAGATATGTAAAGGAAATGATGATGAGAAGAACAGCATGCAAATTCCAGGGCCCTGGATGTGTTTTACATTCTGGGCATTCACTTTGTCCCCGTTCTGTGCTGAACTGAGTAACAAAATCAATGGCCTAAGTTGTTCAGCATGACTTTTCTTGGAGCAGCCACTGTGCTTGCAATGCATACGCAATGCTATGTCCTTGTCGCGACCGAAAGACAAATAAAGCAAACGTAAGATAAGCTGGCAACTTATTCTTGTCACTGATTATGATTGAATCATTCCATCATTCTCCTGCACACCCGACACCTTAAACATTTCATAATGCGGAAGACACGTCTTCCGAATAATTTGATTTGTTTGCTGAACCATGGAAAGTTGGACCAAGGAAAGAAGATGCAATGGGCTACGTAGACGGAGAACATGCGAAAATATTTCATATTTTATTTGCAAGAAAAATTATACCGATAAGACTTCCATTTTAAAATAAGGCTTCTGTTCCACTTTTAATAATTTCAGACAATTTTTGTTGTCATCGTGTGAGAAAAAATTGGCTAAAGTTTCTGCGGAGATAAAGGCAAGGAATTTCATCGATGAAGAAATAAAATCCGAGAAAAATTTTAGTAAGAATTTATTTATTTAGGGTGAATTACCAATCTGACTCAAAACTTTTATCAATGCAATTATAACGTCAAAATAAAAATCATCCATGTAATTAAAATTATGCAAATTCCCCTTCTCCTCTCATATCTTTAAATCACACTGTAATGGCCAATTTGAATTAAGACAAACGCTCACTCAGCCTCAGTTCCTCAGTTGAACTTAACCCTTCACTCGGAACCATCCCTCGAATTATAATGGGAGGAATAAGCGGGTAGAAAAATTACAACGGACTAACTACTCCCCAAGACGTTCTCACTGGCGGCCCTCTGAATCTTCGCCCGCACTTGCACTCTCCATCCCAATTCTAGGCTTGGACTTGGACCCTCACTTTTCGACTTTGACAAACAGAGGAAGACATCGTAACAATTGCAATCTTAGCATTTGGTCTTTCAGAGGGTCTTGACCCTCTTCTGTCTTGTCTTTCCTCATTCGTGTCAAATTGAACATATAAAATCTCAAAAGACTCCTAGCTTTTACAATGAAAACATTTTGATCAGCCTGCCTCACTTGACTGACTTCACATTTCTTGAGGAGGAAATGAAATGATGTGAATTTGGCAATCCAGTCAGAATAGATTTCTTCATTCCAAAGTCAAAGTAGCATTTGAACTTGACTTTATCCTCCCCCACATTTCTAATGCAATGTAATGTCAATACGACACATCGAACATGAACAGGAGGAAAGCAATTGAAGAACGAACGAAAGTTCTATTGCTACACAACCTGTCTGTCTTGCCTTGAGTTGACTATGTTGTACTTTATCCCCTTTCTTTCTTGCAAAGTGAAAGTCGGAAGGTGAAAGTGGGAATGGAAAGCAAAACGTTTCATTGCATTGCATTGAAGTGAACCAGACGGGTTCTTTCAAATAATGGCTTTCCCTGGATTTCTCTCTTGTTGAGGAAATTCAACTTGGAGTCGGTTTTCCCCACAAAATGCAATATTGAACTCAATTGCATTGCAGAACAGAGCACAACACAGCACTGCTTTATCCTGATACCACCGGTTGGATGCAACGATACCTATTACGTGTTTCCATTTCTATTACACTAGTCGTTGGATTTCTTATGAGAAGATTCGGTTAGACAGAATAGCTACTACGGGTTATACTACGTAAGGCATAGAATACTCGACTCCAACCCCATACATCCGTTACTCCAATAATTTGAAAGAGTTTTTAGTCACTGGGGACCCCTGCTCATAATAAGCTTGTTCGTACTGGTAGGAAAGGAAAATGGAATCTTACAGTAATAGGACCAACTACTACTACTACTACATGGGAGGTATCGTATAAGGTAACTTACGAGCCATTCGAAAGTCCATAATAAAGAGAAAAGTCCAAAGAGACCAAGCCGATGGAAGTGAAGGCAGAAAAAAAACTCAAGTACATAAGTTGAGGATTTGAAGTGGAAGTTTGTTCGAGGCTTTTGAAGGCACCTTGGAGGAATGGAACCACCTAATCTTCGCCAGGAAGGGAAAATGAAAACTTCCGGGGGTGAAAACTGAGGATCCCAAAATTTTGGGCTAATATTACTCCCTAGCATTGGAGTTGAAATCATAATTCTGATTTCTGGGTACCTTTGTAAAAGTTGAAAATGAGAATGTACACATCTGAAGCCCCCATCCGTACAACTGATGATATGTTCTGTGAGAATTGCAGGTGATTTTTCTCTTTCACTCTCTGCCATCTGAATAGGAAGGAAGGAAGGAACAAGGACAAGAAGTACTTTCTTGACTTGAGAGACGTGATTGTTGTACTCAAGCCTAAAAATTGAAAAAGTTTCTTTCCAAAGGAAAAATGAAGAGGAAGTTGGTTGGTGAGAAAAAAAGTTAGTACACATAGCCCTTGCACTTATACACAGACAGAGATCCATGCATACGGCGTATAACATTGGCAGAGTAGCTCGTCAAGAAAACTGCCATTGTCAAAAGTCACACTCACTCACACTTCAGTTCAGTTGGACCACATACGTAGGGCCGCCAACGCATTCTAACCTCCCTTTTAAGTTTCTCATTTTACAAAGAGGAAACTGAATGACATTTCACCTTGACGAGTCATAAGGATCTCTACCATGCCACAAGAAGTCAGGCTACTCAAAACTCTTGCCCAGAGTTGACAGCCCTAACGACAAAGGTTGTTAGTTGGATTTAAAGAATATCTTTTCAGATATTTTCACAGAGGCATGGGCAGACAAGAAGTTTAGACTTCTTGGAATACAAAACTGGCATGTAATAGGCTCATTGACATAAGGAATTAGTGCCTTCCGTCCCTGTTGTAATAAAAAAGTCTCCAATAAGAATAATTTTGCATTTTATTTCTGTGAATTTGCAATATCGAACAACAAAGGTGGATTTCACATTTGATACACGTATAATAAAGATATTTTCATCAGCCATATTGTACTTGGGACAGACGATGAAAAATATTAAGGCTATGGTGCAGGTGGAAGCATCGACAAAGATTGGGAAGTCTTTCAAAGGAGTCGCTAAGTCGTCCTCCTTCTCCTTCAGCATGATACATCTCATTTCATCACGTTTTAAAGGTGTCAAGAAGATCCGAAAGATCAACGATCAGTACTTAAATTCTGATCGGCCAAGTCTCTTAATGACAACAATTGAAATAGGCTTGATGTCAGCCATTTGTCCAACACTATTTAAAAGACAAATATAATGAGTTTTTGTAAAATGGTCAAGGATTCACATCAGAAATTATAATTTACCAATTGGCTCAGCAGCGTTTGAGGTAGCCGTGTTGCTCTACAATACAGTCTTGGGTATGAAGAAGTGCAAGTCGTCCAGTCCCATTCGTTTATACTTTTCGAAGCACTACTTCCTCCTTTTCACTCGTTCGTCTGATAATTTCCGTCAACAAGAATAAGTACAATCATATGAGCATGTATTATATTTTGAAAAATATTTTCGTGTTGATCAGCGGAACCTAGCAGTGAGCAGGCAGGTCAGTGACCGATTAAAAAATACGACTAGGGCGCTGAATGTTCTCATGTCAATTCCTCAGAAAGCAAAAATCACTAGTAAATATCAAAATGTACTGACTTCAAAAAACTAATCACGCATTTTGAAATGAACTATAGATACTATAAAATGTATTAGCTGTCTACAGATTTAATTTTAAAAAATGGGAAAAGTATTTCAACACAAATTGGATTTATATTAATGAAATTTTGAAACCCTCTGAGTAAATGTCCCAAAAAGTGAATGGGCTAATTATCTAACGTTCTTTTTAAAAGTTCAATCGACAATCGACACGTTAACGATTTCTCAACACTTGAGTGAACCAATCAGCTAAATAAAGAAATATGCAAAAATTAATAAATCGGCAACGTCAAATACGCATAAACGCCGTATGTTATACTATGCATATTTTCAAGTTTCCATTTGAGGTAAACTAAGAAAAATGTTGACTTCAACAATGGCTAAAGATTTCTATATTTTATATTCTTTCTATTTCTATAAATATGTTAGTTTCTTCAATGCATTCAAATTTGTATAGCATGATTTTAATCGTTACTATACTATAACGACTTGAAAGGTTAAGCTCGGAGTTTGGCAAATATGTTGTTTTTGCACTTAATTCTGCTGACATATTTTTCGCTAGCTGCATACCAGGAAGTCAATATTACCTCAGAAGCAAAAACAACTAGCGCCATAATTTAACATGAACCTGAAATGTTTACATGTTTTTAATTCAGGCAAAAATTCGCTCAAGAGTCAAGACTCAACCCATGAACACTTTAAAAGATCTGGAGCAAAAAAAAAACTCAAAATGTATTAAAATTCCTTAAAAACATTGTCATCCGTTGAGTTTAGAAAATGTATCTGGCCAGAAAATAAATCTAAAACAAGGTAAAACACTAAATCGTTAGTTTTGATCCGGATGAGCCAATTTAGAGTCTGATCTCAAGGATTCAAGCCGGTCCTGTCCTGAGTCATGGATTATCTTCCCAAAGGACAAAGACTAATTGAGCAAATAAAATGGATCTCATCTCAACTTGGGTGTGCCTGTGCTGATGCGGATGCCCTAAATCCTCATCCAACTATTGTTCCTATTTGCTGGCCCTCCTAGACTCTGTAGATATTTTAAATAGGAAAATTATCGAAAGGAAAGATCAAGGAAGAAACGCACACGGCACAGGCACAGGGGCTCTTGACAATCGGCTTATCACTTCTCTCTTGGCTCCCCCATTACATTCGCTAATCCTTCTTATGTTCAGCTCAGCCTAGCCAAGCCAAGTCTGGCTCTAGCGTCTAGTCTCCCCGAATCGGGGGAATCAGTCGGTTCTTTCGAAAGTCGGACAGACTTACACGGTTCAATCTTGTAAAAAGCTAATGGTCATAAAACCAGTGTGAATTTACCTTTTTATCTTTCACAGGAAGGGATGGGCTCAATACATAACGTAAGTCGTTGCCTAGTCATGACATATTTATCTGATTGCGTGATTCCTTTAAACAAGGAGTTTTAATTCCATAAAATTTCTTAACGACTCGACGTTAACTTGACAACGGCCGGGGTCAAGTGAGGTTGTAACAAACAAAGCGGGATTCAAATTTTTGTCTGTCAGGGCGGCTAAAAAATATTGGCTCAACTCGACTGACTCAACTTCATCACTCACTTCACATTGCGTCCCAGATTTTTGTTGGTTTAGATTTGTTCTGTGAAGTCGCGGTGTGAAATATTTAGACAATTTTAGCAAAAAACTGCTTACTGCAATGGCAGGGAATCGGCTAGCCGCAGAGTTCCCCAATGAGGCTGATAGCGATGAGGAAAATAATAATCATGATGGTGCTGGTGCAGAAAATGAAGAAGTGAAGGAGGTAAAAATTCATGACAAGGAATATTAAGTACATATGTTTTTATTTAGTATTTTAATTTTAAAATCGTTTCTTTTTTTTTACAGAAATTTCTTCTCGATGAGATTATAAATACAGCAAATACGACTCCGCGTCCGCTTGAAAATGTTGCTGGTAATTTTGACATCACCATCATCATATAAAATTCATGATTTAATTATAAAATTATTTTGTCAATCCTAGAAGAGTCTGAAGGATCAACCAGTCAATCCGAAGAAGACGATGATGTTGAGGATAGTCAAACCGATGACGAGGACGAAGTGCCTATCCTTGAGGAAGTAATTTCAATTTCTTGTTCTAGGTTTTAATCAAATTAATCAGTATTTTTTAAATATATTTGACCTTAATCCATAGACCAAACCAAGTGCAGAAGAAAATGAAATTCCAGAAAAGCCTGTCATTGAAGAGGTAATTTATGTCCCAGTTCACTTTCTAAGTTGTGTTGTAAACACATTTGACCTTTTACAAATAGACCAAAGCGCATGTGGAAGAGAATGAAAATGATGTTCTAAGTCAACTTCCTTCGACTCCCCGTCCTAAATCACCAGCGTCTTCCTTGGTCCATTGCCTTGCGGGTGTTCAAGAACTTCCTGATTTTCTAACGCCGACCAAATTAACCCCACTTGTAGCGAGTGGCCAAGCAAGTCAAATTGGATGTGCCTCAGAACACAAACGATCATTGAATATGGGACAACAGACAGAGCCTGAGTTAGAACCGACTCAAACTAAAGACTCTGCAGCATCCAAAGGCTATGTTCTTGGGACCATTGGTGATGAGGTAGAAGATGAAGCACCGGCAGTAGTATCAGCACAAATCAGAACATGTTGAATACCTCTCTCCGAATCGCCCAACGACACCTACATTGGAAAAAATTGACGAGTCTGACGACGAGGAATCAAATTCTAATTTGTTTGACAAGAAAATAAGTGATGAAGATGAAGAAGATTCTGACCCTGATAAACAAGACGTTGATGTTCCTTCATTGGATGCCCCTGAGAAAGAAGCTGCACAAAACGACGAAGAAAATACCCCTGAGGTAGAGGTCGAAGATACCATTGAGGCTGAAGATACCATCGCGATTGAAAATGACGTGGAGCTGGAAAATGCCGTTGAAAATGAAAATGACGTCGAGGTGGAAAATGCCTCTGAAAAAGAAAACGACGTCGAGGTAGAAAATCCCATTGAGGAAGAAAATGATGTGGAGGAAGTCCATGCCAAGACCTCAGGTTTTCTTCCAGTTGTCGAATTATCTGACCCTGTTCTTCTAATTGTTGACAAGGTTGAAGATGATGAAAACAATGAACCAGAACCTGAAGTCCAAGTCATCGCAAGTTCATCTGATTCTCCGGTTTCTGGGAAGAAATCTAGTCGAAGTATTAAAAAATCTTCAGCTATTATCGCCATCAGAGGTACAAAGAAATCAGATGCTGCAGCTGCAAGGTTGGCCGCTGTTAGGCTACAAAAGGAAGAGCAAGAAAAAAATGCATGTCCTTCGCCAAAGAAGAAAACAGTTGCTCATAAGTCCAAAGACATGACAGATGCTTCGATTTTGGATCATGTTTGTAATTGGCCTGGCACAAGCGCAGTTGAGTCTGGAGTGAATGTGGCTGCAACTGCTAGCGAGCCAGGGCCTAGAATCCCAAAGGCAAAGAACCCACACACTGTGCCCTCAAAACTTCAGAGCAAGCAATCGGTAACAATTGAACCTCAAAAGTCAACTACTACAAATGTCCAGCCTCAGACTCAACAATCGAGAACAACTACTGCTACTGCTCCACGTTGGACCACGAGTACTCGTTCAGTTGTTTCATCTTCTTCCACAGTTCGTCCAACAAAACCAACTCCTAGTGGCCGAGTCCAATCTACTACTGCTGCAGTTTTAGCTACGGCTGGAAGTTCAAAACCAGTTGGACTTAGAGGACGAGTGAAGAAAACCGATGGTTCTGGAACCTCTACTCCGACCACTTTGCACAAAACTAAGGCTGGGCTGGCGCTGGCTGATCCGTCAACCTCTGACGCTGCTGGCAGTGGCAGTGGCGTTGATGCAGAAACATCAGCCAAATCCGGCACGACTCGTTCAGCTTCCGGTTCTTATGGTGGAGAGAAAAGTCGGCTCCGGAAATGTTCTACAGACGAAACTGGAGGAGCCGCAGCGAAACCAAAAACCCGGACCAAGCCATCTCGACCCATCACTCAACCTCCGGCTCAAGCTCAACGTCGCAAAGAAAAAGAAAGTCTCGTTCGTCCTACTACGGCAGCTTCAGCTGCTGATCCCAATGCCAAACAACCTCCTAAACGTTGGCGCTGATTTATCATCTCATCTTATAAATTCTACTACTAAACCAATCAAATCAAATTTCATTCTAGTTCAACTAGTACTGAAACTGTCAAGCCAAAGTTAAAATTCCATTGAGTATAAATTCTACTCCTAGTGCTACTACTACTACATGTTGCATGTCATTTATGATTCAAGTTAATAAAGTTAAAAAACCCATTTGTTCGTTGCATTTGGTCAATTCATTATAATGCACAAGTTTTACTACATTTATTGAGTTAGACAAGCAGTAATAGGAATAGAAGTGGAATGTCGACTTTGTCTAGTTGAGTCAAGTCGTGTAAGGGAGAGATTGGATTTATTTCTAAAGTTGAATTAATTACTTGTACGTGTAAGAAGGAAGTGGCGGGTGGGAGAGCAAAAGAGCTACAAGTGATTTGAAGCGAATGCTGAGAAGTTGTAACATCAGCAGCTAAATTATATAATTCCATTCTGAACTGACTCCTTCAGTTCAGTGTCTATGTCTAGTGGGATAGGGAAGCTACAAATTAGTAAGTTGTGAACTCAAAACAAGGGAAGGCGGAGGCGTCAGAGGCATAAAGTGAAATAGACACAGACAGACATAGCAAGCACAGTCAGTGATTTAAGCCTAGGCGAGGGATACACCCGTCCTTTCCTTCCTGACAGCTTCAACTTGACTGCTTAAAGTTACATTGTGTGATGCCAATTAAAGGGAGACTAATTAATTATGCAAAACTCGAGTGAATTGAAGGAGTTTCGTTGAACAGAGCAGAGCAGAGCACTGAACTTGCTTCCCTAGTCTTAAGCCACATCCAGTATAAATAATCTCATCACTTGTTTCTCTCACTTTGCAAACACGCAATGGGTGTTAGACGAGATATGGGGTCTTGTACTTGTACAGTAGTTGGCAATCGCAATGGCAATGGCATCCAGCAGCAGAAATTCTGTTCTTCAGTCAAATCAACTTTCTCCGCTTGGTCCTGCTTGGGGAAAGCAGCATTTTGAGTTGATTCCATGGACTGGTGGTAGGCTTTGGAATTTGGACAGATTGAGGAAATTCTGCATTGCTCAAATATCTCTCATGTTACATTGGAATTTCCCCCTAAGATTGCCTAAATCAGTATCAGCCAGAACTGTGATTCTACATCTGCTATGATTTTGCAGTGTCTTGTCTTCTCAGTTTTTTTATTAACGTTATCCATCTCTAGAGAGTTGCCGCAAGTGGTAGTTTGCACGGTAATTCATAACTAATAGATTTTTATTGTTACATTACTTTTTATTCGAGTCTTTAAGTCTGTCTGCACTAGCAGTAGTTTTCTTTGAATAAGTATATTGTTATATCCACTGCCATTTGAATGAATATAATGCTAATATAGGTACAAAATGGTTTGGCTGATTCTGGTTCTGCTGCAACAGCAATCTGTCAGATGCCAAAAAAGTCCGGATAAGAGAGAAAACAGGGCTAGGCTAGGGCAAAGCAGGGAAGTCAAGTCAAAGAAAAAAGGAAGCAAATGAGATAAATCTATGGATGGATGGAAAGAATGAGGATCCCTCCTCTTCGTATTTCTTATTCATAGTGCGGAGACCACATTATTTTCCTCAGCTGAACACTTCTGAAAAGAACCTGCTGCTGCTGCTCTTTGCTGGAACCTGCGAAAGAGAAAGAAGAAGAAGAACTCAATCCAAATGACTTTCAGTTCACGTTGTCCTGATAATTCGAAAAGGAAAATATTGGCACGGATCTTGATGGTGATAAAGTGAGTTTGCCAAAAGGGCGGGAAGTCAAGGCAAAGGCACGCACGGAAGAAAAGAGCAGTGCCACGTCATGCTCAACAACTTTTCCTTCGATTCCAACGTTCGTTCTTGCAATGCAATGCATCGAGTGTCAATTCCGCCAAACACTGAAACACGGAATGCGAATGCAGGGCAGTGGCAGTGGACAGTAGCCAAGTGGAAAGAAGAGAAAGTGAGGGAAAAAACGGAAAAATCTACAGAGCAAGAGAAAAAAACGTAATGAAGCATTTGGGCGCGTGAGATAAGTCGGACCCACTTGTTCTTCAGAAGAAAGTCCAGTCTTGGCCAAGTCTGGAGAAGATAATGCCCGTCTAACGTGAGATCAAAAGCTGTCCTCAGTCCTCCTTACTGCCCAATGCCCTTTCCCTTCCATCTTTGTAATGTAAACGCAGGAACGCTTATTTCTATTGCCCATTCATTGTCATTGCCATTGCCAGGCGGACATTTGAGCAACGAAAAGGAAGAATGGGGAGAATCCTCTTGTTATGGACACTTAGAGCGTACATATTGAATCTTCTTGCAGTTTGAGCCCACACTCTGGCTGACTTTGGCTCTTTACTTACTCTAGTCCAGTCCATGGAATCGGTTTTGGTTGAATGTCCAGTGCAGAATGGAAAAGTCAACGTTCACTTGGTTTTCACCCTCCTTTTCCTTGCATTGCTTTCTTTGGACGTATAAATAATTCCCTCTGTCAGGGAAATCCTTTCTGAGTGAGTAGGATAAAGAAATCAGCGTGGAGTCTAATGCCCAGCCCCGATGACCAGGACCAGAGCAACGCAATGGGGGCCAAAGGAAAAAATCCCATTTTGAGAAATGTTACAAAATAAGTATTACAACTACGACTCTGACATGTGGCTCAGGGTGTCATAACTTGAGACGTATTAGGAAAGGTCATGTAAAGGAAATTGCACAGAATGATAATACGGCAACTTGACCGAGATTCCTATAGACCTATACATGTTAAAATTGGACTTTAATATTTTTTTCTGACATAACAGTAGGCTCCGATAATGTACATGAAATATGAACAAAGCTAGAAACTATATTTCTAATTATAAATTCTGAATTGCATTTCCTTCTTCTAGAACTTCACCCACAAACAACTTTACATTTCCAACACAAAGTGGAATATATTACAATATGTTATTTCAATCGTACGTATTTGGGATAGACTATAAAATCCCTTAGAGCCGGATGGAAGAGAACAAATTTTATTAGTAAAGTCGTTCTTTAATCCTTTCTCTCCTTGGGAAATGATTTTCCTCTCTTTCTCTCTCGTTCTATAATCCAAGCTATGATCATTTAGCTCCTTGATCGCCGCCACAAGTATTCTTCTGGCTGGTCTGGCCTAGCCGTGTGGCTATGGGTTAAACTTGAAAAGGAAATTTGCATGACTTTTCCATTCAGTTCCTATGCTTTCTAACTTGATCCTTTCTCTCCTTGGGAAATGATTTTCCTCTCTTTCTCTCTCGTTCTATAATCCAAGCTATGATCATTTAGCTCCTTGATCGCCGCCACAAGTATTCCTCTAGCTGGGCTGGCCTAGCCGTGTGGCTATGAGTTAAAACTTGAAAAGGAAATTTGCATGACTTTTCCATTCAGTTCCTATGCTTTCTAACTTGCAACTTTCTTCGAGATGGGAGGCAACGCATTTTGTGGACTTACAAAATGAAGATCAGGGTGCTTATGAGGACAATGTACAGAGGATCCGGAAAATATTGTAGATTTAGATATTTCATTTAAGTTAAGAAATTTGTGAAACGAAGAGATCAAAAGGTCAGAATTTAAGGAACCCTAAACTTTCTTTGAGATGGGATGCAACGCATTTTGTGGACTTACAAAATGAAGATCAGGGTGCTTATGAGGACAATGTACCGAGGATCCGGAAAATGTCGTAGATTTAGATATTTCATTTAAGTTAAGAATTTTGTGAAACGAAGAGATCAAAAGGTCAGAATTTAAGGAACCCTCTGTAAAAATAGAGTAACATACCTTCTGCCAAAGTTGATGAGATTCTTCTTCCCTTCCTCTCATCTCACTCACTCACTCAGTTCACTTATTATTAAAGTAGGAGGAAGGATGCAGTCAGACTTAGAACTAGACTAGAGGGGTAGCAAAAGAATCAAATTCAATACTAAAGAAAAGAGTCCGTGGCCTGGCCTGGTCTTGCTGTTCAAGAAACTCTTCTTATTTCCTGTGATGTCCTCTTCCTCAGCCATATGCTGTTTGTTAGATTTCCCCTAGTTTTCTTAGAGCCCCCATCATGCTGTGAAGATTACTAACGAAGGAAGGACGGAAGAGTTTGAGTCCTTCTTACTACTGTGGACTTAAATGAAAATGAAATGAAAAGAGAAGGGGAACTGAGAACTGACTTATAAAAATGAGACTAATGTTATACATGAGATTTCCAAACGTGATCAACATTAGAAATGAGTTGGAGAAAGGGGTGAAAGTAAAATAGCCATTGGTAGAAGCTTGGGCCAGAAGCCAAAGCTTCTACCTGGTTTTATTAACTAACTCCAGGATGGCGTTTGTAATTTAAAATGCAATATGCACCTGCACCAAATGAAGTTTCAAAATGAAAGAATCAGTCACTCTTGAATTAAAGGAAAAAATGCAGCTCCCGTAAAAGTTTGATAATTATAGTAAGAGGAACTTGAAAACCTGTGACAAGCTCATTACTCAAAAATTAAACTCACGAATGATTAGTGCATGAGACATGAAAGGCGTTTTTGCATTTGCACTGATAAAGAGAAAGTGAGGGTGAAAGTGAATAGATTACGTACGTAGTGGTTACATATTGTGACATAAACACAGGTTGAATATGAATTTCATAGTCACATCCGTCGTCCTGTCTCATCCTGCTGCTTTCCTTCGTTTTTTTTCTTTTGGACGTGGATAATAAATGTAGTTCTAAGGACCTAGTTGACAGCTCAAAGTTGCTTGGCAAAAAACTCAGTTCCCATGCTGGCTGGCTACGCAAAAAGCAAGGCAAGAGCCATAATTTTGGTTTATAATATAATATCAGGCTTAACCCTCCTCAAGGATGAATTCATTTTCAAAGCCATCTTTTTCCGCTGTATTTCATAACAAGAGAAAGAACGATGTAGTCAGAAACTCAAGGCGATGCTTTGCTTTGCTTGCTTTGGGTTCTCTTGTTTGCTCAGCTCAAGCAATACGCAAAAAGGCAAGGCAAGAGCCATAATTTTGGTTTATAATATAATATCAGGCTTAACCCTCCTCAAGGATGAATTCATTTTCAAAGCCATCCTTTTCCGCTGTATTTCATAACAAGAGAAAGAACGATGTAGTCAGAAACTTGGCGATGCTTTGCTTTGCTTGCTTTGGGTTCTCTTGTTTGCTCAGCTCAAGCAATTTCCAAAGCCATGAAGCTCAAACCTAAGTAATATCTTGATCAACCAAGCAAGGTTTGGCAGAAAATTCATAAATCAATGATGTATGAAAGTATTTTGTATTACGGTGCCAATAGAATAAATTTTGCGAAAATTCAGGGAGCTAAAATATTTATTTACATAAGCAGTTTTCCACTAAATTTAACTCAGACTCAATAAAATTCCATTCAAAATTTAATATGTTAGTTATAAATTTTCATTTTCAATTTGTATATTTGCCTCAAAATTATTTTCATTTCAAGGAAACAAGATGAAAGTCCCAAGCCGAAGAAGCCCACACATTTCTTATTTCCCCATTTACATGGACAAAACTTTAAACGAAAGTTAAAGGGCAAAATCTCTGTTGAATCCTCCAATCTTTTCTGCATTGCTTGCATTGAATTGCACCCAGTTTCATTTCATTTCATTCCAAGCGAAAAAGATCGCCATCACTTTATCTCCATACAATGCAGAATACTACACGGGAGTAGAAAGTCAGTCATGGAATCCAATGTGAAAGTTTTCATTCGCTTTGGTTGGAAAAGAATAGATAGGGATCCAACCCTAGCCATGGTTCCTTTTTCCTTCTTGTTGAATAGAAAGACGTTTTCTTCTTGAGGACCTCATTTCCGAGGGAGCGGCGGGGCTTTAGCAGCATAGCAGTCGGCTCGGAGTCATCCCTCAGTGTGTTTTGAGTACACATGAGTGGAAAGCAAATGGTGTGGATTGAGATTAGAGACATGAATGTCTCGTCTCATAATAGCAAAACCTTCACAAGGAAGAGTACGAAACGATGAGATCATTACGACAAAAGGATGATTACCCAGGCAAGAAACGAGACAGAAGGGTACACACACTCCCCGTGTCCTTTCCTTACCCGGACCCGAACAAAGATCTAGCCAAAACCCGGATAACCGAACCGACAATGTCTCATCCATTCACTTCCATCATTCCACAACACATAAACCATTGAACCCATAAAGCCAGAAACCTCACAAGGGAAATATTTTAACATTGCTGCAGTCATAAACAATGCATTTAGGATTAAGATGTAAAGAATTTGATGATAATTGTAATTTTCAGCCTTAATTCCTACAAATTTTTTTACTTTTAAGCTAGAATCATTAAGACATGCACTTGGGTTAATTTATCCACCCCGAATCATCCCTTGTTATGATTTCTAACCTACCCTTTTCCTATAATTCTTTTCCAAAAGAGCATCCGTGCATATCCAGAAAAAAGTGAAGTAGAATCCTTCCTCGATATTGTTATCATGTTTATCCCCTTCATTTCTCATGTCGCAAGAATATAAATTTTTTTACTTTTAAGCTAGACTCAGTAAGAAAAGCACTTGGGTTAATTTATCCACCCCGAATCATCCCTTGTTATACTTTCTAACCTACCCTTTTCCCATAATTTTTTTCAAAAGAGCATCCGTGCATATCCAGAAAAAAGTGAAGTAGAATCCTTCCTCGATATTGTTATCATGTTTATCCCCTTCATTTCTCATGTCGCAAGAATATTTTCCCTAATGTTATTTTGGCTAGACTTACCCCTTCTTCCTTCTTACGTGACTCTTGATGTCGTGTCACTCATTTCATTTCATTTCTCCGAAGGAAGAAGGGGGGATTGGAGTTTGAATGTAGGGCGAAGAGCTATTCCAAGAGCCATATCTAGCGGTGTTATCCATTGATGGCCCATTCCGAGTTCATGCTCTTCTGCACTTTGCTTTCTCAATGATGATGATATTATGATGCGACGATGATATTTAAGCTCCCTCACTAACCATCAGGAACGAACCGACGCGTCGTGCTATGCCGTGCTTGTGGGTTTTGTGGCAAAATGAGTTATATGGACCATCGGATGTCCGGATGGGAAAAGGAGGAAGGTAAAGAGGAAAAGGATGTGGGAACGGTGGGCGTTCAACAAGAGAAAGTGCCACTTTGACCCACTGAGGAATAAACCAAGGAGAATCTTGGCTTCAATGCCATCAAATGACTTGCTCAATTTGTGGGAAGGATGGGAAGAATGGGCACTTTGGAATAATAACCTCCGCCTCGGTTTAAAATGAACGGTTTTCCCGGATGTCATTTGATTTGATTGAAGGATGTTGAAGGCTAAATTGCTTAATTTATTATTTCCCAATTCATCGACATTTTTATATTATTCTACGAGTTTTACCTGCAAACCTTACTTACTTCAATTTTTACCTACTGCAATTCCATAAAGCATAATTCAAGGAAATTCTTGATGATGCAGCTAGATTTTCCCCTGATATTCCGAAGCTTAGATCAAATTTATGTCGATCCCTTTTGCATTCAGCTCAGTCAAATCAAAATACTCGGATGCGGTGATGTACAATGGAGTTATGTAAAAATAATTTAGTTTTTCTACATCTATATGCATTGGGTTGCACATACAATGCAAGTGCAACTGCAAATCAAAGAGAAGAAAGGAAATGAGAAAGAAACTGGTGGATCCAGCCCGGTGAGTAAATAACGGAAACATCTGAAGTTATCTGACACTTTGTATAGCCGATTTGACGCTCAATGATCCATAGTCTAAAGCTTTATACAGATTATACATGAATGCATATGTGAGGGGTGGGTGCAAAGGATATGCACCACCGTGTATATGCATTGGGTTGCACATGCAATGCAAGTGCAACTGCAAATCGAAGAGAAGAAAGGAAATGAGAAAGAAACTAGTGGATCCAGCCCGGTGAGTAAATAACGGAAAAATCTGAAGTTATCTGACACTTTGTATAGCCGATTTGACGCTCAATGATCCATAGTCTAAAGCTTTATACAGATTATACATGAATGCATAGGATCCCCTTTACTTTCCTGGCATCACATATATACGTAAACTAGAGTTTCCCTAATCGGGATTTCGGTTCGGGATGTGGATGCGGGTTGGTGAAAAAAAAAGTGGAGCATTGGGAGAAATCTCATTTTTTGTCTTATCTTGACAACTTGGGCGGAGAAGGTCATACTTAAGGGGAGCAAATGGGAATTAAGTGCTGTAATAGAGTGATTTATATGCTTTGAGTTAAGTTGTTTTATTCAATTCTGTGGTATATGCAGAGTTTAACGCTATTTTTGGTGCATTAAGTCTTTATACATATTACGAGTGGAATTTGAAATTCTATTTTGGGGTTTGGTCTTACAATCTATTCAAAAATATAAAATTTTCTTTACGGGTACGGGTTGAATGCAATCGTACCATAACCATAGACAGGTAAGAGCACTTATTTCGCACTACTACGTTTTATTCGTTGGAAGTTTGCAAATATAAGGTGAAGTTCCATTGCATTCTTGAGAATAGAGTGGCTGACTGATAGGTTTCAAGTGGGACATGAACAAATCCCTGAGTAGGAAAAAGCTGAGTGTGTTTTTGAAGCCAAAAAATGAAAACTTGTTTCCTTCAATCCGTCCCTTGACTTGACTTGGCTTATGACGCCTTTTTGGCAGTTTGGCAGGCAGGACAGAATTTTTATTTTCCAGGAGAGCGCAGATCAAGAGTCAAACTTGCACAGCAGTGTAGTACGTATAAGTCCATCATCCATCCATCGAATGAACTGGAACGGAATGGAGGAAAGTGAAGCCTTCAAACTATCTTTGCCAAGAAAAGGAGGAAAAATCCTAAAAAGCTAAAGCTAGCTGGATGGTTTCACCTCAACATTTTCAATTTTGTTTTGNCGGAATGGAGGAAAGTGAAGCCTTCAAACTATCTTTGCCAAGAAAAGGAGGAAAAATCCTAAAAAGCTAAAGCTAGCTGGATGGTTTCACCTCAACATTTTCAATTTTGTTTTGGGCTGAAAGAAAAAAAGTGTTGCTACTGCAAAGCACATCACAGCAGAGCGGAGCCCATCCACCTACTTATTTTGGCTTATTGATGGAAAATGTGTCCAAGGAAGATACAGGAGGGAAAATTCCCACAAGACTTTAAGATGAAACATCCGAGCTTGATGCTCCACTCCCAAAGTGAAGAAAAAAAAGAATCAAACTCTCCAGAGGGATTTCAAAAACGAGAAAATTCTCAAATGCCTGAAAAGGTTTTCTCAGTATTTCCATTGCCATTGCCATATGTACTACTAGTTCCACAACAATATTTTGATAGAAGAAATAGAAATACGCAAAGGATGAATTTGGAATTCGACAAATAAATGCATTTGGATCGTATGTGCAAATGTAGTCAAGAAAAGTCTTAAGGGAAAGTTGGTGAAAGTCTTTGTACATGTCCTGGGTTTGTTGGATGAGTCCCAGGGTAAGGATCGGATGAATGAAGTGAGTGTCTCTTCACCGATAAAAATAAGGTTGTTCAGGTTGAGATACCTTCTTTTTCTTCTCCAGTCGAATAAACTGTACTAGCAGAATCAGACGGCCAAGCCATGCCAAGCCAATCGATTTCCACAGCATTTCCCTAGAGTCTCTATACGGGGGATTTGGATTGGAAAACTATAAAAGTACCCATGAAACTCAACTTGCTTTTTACTTGGCATCGTTTTTCTTTGGCTCAGTTCTTGTGCGAATGCCAAACTGTAAGCAAGAATTGGTTGATGGCAATGCCTGATCCAAGTTGAACCCACGAAGGACAGAAAAGTTAAGAGTTGAGATCAAATCTGACATTAAAAGATATTCTCTGTCATATTCAATAAAGAAGTGTATCAATAATGCATAATCACACCTCTTCTCTTGATTCCTTTTCTCTTTCTTTCTCTAAATTGTATCGAAGGCAGTGGCAGGGCAATGTTGTAAGTCGTAAAGCACCGCTTATCACAAGAAACGAAGGCATTAATATGAGCCTCTCTCAATTCTACCCATCACTCTACTAGACTGATACGTTGGACTAGTTTTCTTAAACTCAGCATCTTTTTTTCTTCTCCTTTGTGGGGCAGTAAGATCTAAGCCAAGCCGCCGACAGAAGGAACAGCAAAGGAAAACTGAACACAAGTCAAGGGCCCTAGGGACTCTTTCTCCGTTTTTGCACTCCTCATAAATTCTACTTAAGCCAAAAGAGTTGAGTTGATGCTCAGCTCAAGTCTTTCCTTGTATTCTCAGATTGGTTCAGAATGTTAGATTTTTTTCAACGAGTCAAAATTAATAATAGTTCGTCTTAAACAAACTCAACAGATTAGACAGATACTTCCTTCGGGCTTTAGGCATCGTGCATCAGGATCTACATTGTGCACTATGTTTTTAATTTTTCCAAAAACTTGAGCCTTCAGGGTTACATTTAATAATTCCTTAAAATTCTGCCGGCCGGGTAAAAGTTATCAAATTTAATTTCCTTTCTTCTTGTTCTTCTTAAAGGGTTGGAGGAGCGGATGTGGAAGAGAATTGGTTGTCAGATTATATTACGCTCGTAAGACTTTTAGGTGAAAGGTAAAATTTGTATTAAAAACTCTAAAGCTCCAACCTGCCTGTCCATACGACCAACTACACTGTAGTCGTTGTGCAGTGTACACAAAAATTAATTTCACAAAACAAAGTGTAAGCAAGGGCTGAGCTATATATCATGTGCAAATGAAAATGAAAATAGTGAGTGAGCTTAGTGGTGTAAACACGAGGGCGGGGATACAAAATACAGACTAGACTGACTGAATACTAGTTACAAACTCGACTCAAGGAGAAAATGCCTTTCCCTTCTCAGCTCCAAGGGAAAGGTAAACAGAAACCGGAGATTCTGTTTATTGGATGTTCTCGGGTATGCCTGCCACGCCATCCCAAGCACATCATTCCTAGACTCGACTGCACAACGTTATTGACCCAGGAGGTCTTGTCTGATTTTTTCATTACTGATCCCTCTGGGTCAAATGATTTTTCATCTTCCTTTTCATTAAATCACAAAAGGTAACTTTGATTAGGCTCTTCGCATTCTCTCAGGGGTAGAAATGAAACCAAGTGGATCCACTACCCACGCCTTCCACTCATTTTACTACCCGTTCGTTAAATTCTTCATCACTTGAGAAATTTTTAAGTGGCTTAAAATTAATTTTGTAAACTGTGTAGGAGAAATTTATTTTGTTTTGCCAACCTACGCCGAAGGCTGTTACTGCTGTAGTTTTTCTGCTAATCAAGTGACGGAGACCAAAAGAACTTTGATGTGGCTGTGGCTGTGGCTAAAGGAGAAGAAGACAAAGGGCAAAAAAAGGAGATCGGTCACAGTGGTCGCTCCGTATTTCGCTTAGGTTTCTATCGATTCGATCAAAGTTGACACATTGCTCACATTATACCCATGTCCTTCCTACCATTATATCCCTGTTCTGCGGGGTAAAGTAGTTTGCCATGTGTCAAAGATCTCGAGTCTTTTCTTGGGTGATCGGGTGATGCATGATGTGAGGTAGACCGTCAGGCCAGGCCAGGCTGAGAAGTGCCAAAGCAATCTCTTGAATGGATGGATGAATAGACCTCAACTACAATCCAATCCTTCCTACTACCCCCATACAACTTGTCCCTATCAACTCTCATAAACTCCAAACTCAACTACACCCAATATAAATGCTTGCCAAATTGTGTCCCTTTCTTGCCCGAGTCAAAGTGAAAAGCCAAAATCAAAGGGAAAGCAAGGGTTTGCAAAATTTGGCATGCATAAAAACCAAATTTTTTATATCTTGGAGTTTCATCCACCTTTCTTATAAATTAAATCCCAAAAATGTCAGTCTAGACCCAGAAAACTCATTTTAATTAAGAACTGAAGAAGGGCGGGTATTCTGGCGCTCATAAAATGCCATTGTACTCCAAAACGGTCATCTAGACAGCAGGAAAAGGTT